>JAEQBA010002011.1:0-30042 GCA_019434445.1 Phalangium opilio
TCTCCCCCCCGCTCATAATCCTTGCTTAGCGCGATAGTTGCTCTAGTATAAAGGGTTAGGTTTAGCCTCAAGAAAGCATCGATTTAAATAGTACTTGATAATCTGACGTATACATTAGTAGTGAAATACTTTATTCAAAATGTAAGTATTATTTTCTTTAGATAAATATAATAATATTCGTATGTATTGAAATAACTTCGGCCTGAGTTGAGAGTTTTTCGGAGAGCCTTAAGCAGCGAGGTTATTGTACAATGCCGCGGTCTGGTCAGCTCCATTGCCCTCACTGTGACGTTACGCTAAGAATGTACCTGCCCTTAGAAAACTAAATTATTTTTGTACTACACGCAGCTCTGACCGTTTTAGGAGGTGCGTTTTAGTACAATCTAAAAACATTGTCGGATTGTCCACCCACAGCGAACGTCGGTATTTGCTGACGTGCGCCCACCCACAGGGAACGTCGGTATTTGCTTGACGTGCGCAACTTTTTTCTCTTCATCTTTTTTCTCTTTGCTTTTTCTCTTTGCGGCGAATTTAAATATCGCATGAAAGATATATGCCCTTGTTACGAGTGGGAAAATGAGTGACGCGTATTTTCATTGGTACTATTTCTCGGCTAAATTGATTAAATTTTTATTTTTTGTAACAAATTTTGGTCAAGTCTATTATTAAAACTTTGGTATTTTAGTGTTAATTTTCTACGAATAATTTTGAAATGAAAATATATTTTTATTTAAATAGTAAAAAACATTAGGCGTACTTTCGATTTAGTCCGATTTCTCCAAAATAGTTCTCCCAAACGCTACTTATCCTAATCCCAGTTTACCCAAAATTATTTCTCCCAATGATTTTTAGCCGAAATATTTATTTTTCTCCCCAAAATTAAAATACGTATCGTATACATTTTACTATTCTAAATTAAAACCATATTTTATTGCCTCCAAAAACTCTTCGGGTGTTTAAGCGCCGGTGTCCAATTGTTCTCTTTGAATATTCCGTTTGTTCTCAAGAGGTGGTCTAACAGGGTGAAGACGGCTCATGGAGTCTATTTCATTTTCTTGATGGACCTCTTCTCGGCGAAACTTTCTTATTTTAAAAAACTTCATGGTAATAGAGCAATGGCACATACTTGCCTTTGACTGTATTAATCTCTATGGGTAGTAAACAGGGAGTGCCACTATATCGAGTAATTTTTCCACTCAAAATCGACCAAAGAACATATACCCCCTTAATTTTTACGGTCTTTGCAAAAACACCATGTATTTAATGATTCAGCCCCAGCCCATTCAAAGCATGTTGTCAAAAGAATTTCATTTCAGCAAAAATGTCCACCAAAAAAGTGATAATTAGAACAGAAAGGAAGCAGTCTAGCTATATTGGTGTATTTTCTTCTTTATCCTGTCTTTAAATCGAAATTAATTAAATAAAATTAAATTAACAAATATCCTAAAATTCTCGAAGCGTTGCCCAGAGCAAAGGATGTTGGCCCGATTGGTTGGGTGGTGTGAACTAGTGACTAGACTCGACTAAATTCGGTGACAAGTCTATGATTTGTCGGCCGACTAAAGTTTGGTAATCTTTAAAACTACCCATTTTGGTTTCTCTTCAGAGGTCTTCCCACCCTCAATCGGGAAGAATTCTATGGAAACCCAAAGTGAGGTGGCTGCACGCTAAAGAGCGCAAAAATATTTTGTTGTTAACATCAAATAGTCGCCCTATCTCTCAAATTTTTAATCGGTTTGAAGGAAAGGAAAACATTATATTAAATTACGTTGTCCCAGCTACTAAATCGAAAATTAAATAGACCTTTTCATCTATCTGCCATATTTCCACCACCCACGTTTCCCTCCAAAAATTGGAAATATGTACTGTTGTACTCTTCCTGTAGAATGTCTGCCAGACATTGAACGTGGAAAGAGCGTCTTATGTATGTAACCGATTTATGTTACTGAACGAATTGTACCCTATAGGTCTAGCACACCGCCCTAGAAGTTAGCCCTCGGTTTTTTAACTTTTGTTGATATTTAACTGGTTATGCCACCACGGATATTTGAAAATGCTTTCCCAACATTAGAATAAGGTACACACTTAAGCATTTTCGCGTATGAGCCTAGGCCTTTGCCGTCACCAAAGCAAAGTAACTAAAACCTTTTGGCAACAGAGCTGCCAGACTACATAATTATATGTTCTTTCTGGACTGCTACAGTTTTACTACCCGCATTATAGGAAAGGCATTTTAAATCCCCTTTAATCTTACAACGGGTCAAAAATCCAAAATCTCGATTACGCATTATGTCGATTCAAAACAAGAGCGTTTACTGTATATTCAATCAAAACAAAAAAATTATATTTATTCAAAACAAAAGTATTTTCTATTTAAGCGAATTATTTAACGATCCAAATCAAGAGTACATCCTACTTATTGATTCAAATTAAAAATCAAAGGGATAAATATAAGAGTATATAATATTTTTGGATTCAAAACAAGAGTATACCCTACTTATTGATTCAAAAAAGGCAAATTGATAAATATAAAAGTATATGTAATATTTATTGATTCAAAACAAAATTCAAAGAGATGAATATTGCCGAATATGAAGAATACGCGTTATAAAGTCATTTCCAAAAATAAAAATCGGCTTGTCAAATACGGTGTAAATTCATTGGTGGAATGACGTGAACTATTGCTTCTGCGTCGACCCTGGAGGTGCAATAGAATCGAATATTTGACTCTGAACAGTATATTTAAATCACCTGCCCAGAGTGATATGTTCGATGTATGACGCGTTTTTTAATAGAGATATCGCCAGTAACCCTAATTCTCTGCTTTTGTCTCACCAAATGAATTTTAGTACCATATTTAATCTATGTGAATTTCATCTTGGTTAGCGGCGCTATTCTCAACTATAGAATCGCCAGTAATTATTACGTAATTTTCGTTGTCTAATTCATATAAGCCTGAAAACGTATCTTGTAGTCGAGTGTCGTAGCAACGGTTCATTAAATCTTGAAACGCGTACTTCCTTCTTGTGCACCGTTGCTCGTACTCTTCAAAGGCCGCTAATTCATGTTTCAAAATTTCCGATCGTACGAAATGGCTTTCCTTCATTTCTTCGTGCATCAATTGCTGATGACCGATACAATATTAAAATTAAATTATTGCATCGGTAACGCCCGTAAATATTCACTCGACAGCGATTGGGTTGCCAAATCTTCAAATTTTGAAACTTATTGGATATTTCCAGAATTATGTCCGGAATAAACAAGAGTAAGCGAACGATAAAGTTTTTCGCCATTATTTTCAATTCTTCAAAATTAATTTTCGCTAAGGCCATTAAAAAAATACGTTAGAAAACCGTTAAGTTTTAGGCAAGAAAATATTTTAAACCAAAGCGCGAGTCCTGTGGATCCCCTACAAGTTTACTTAACTGCTGAACTCTGGGTTTAGCTTGGCGAAGACTAGTGGGCGGGATTTATAAGTGTACTTTTAAATAAAGCCCACAAATGTCTCCTGCCTTCGCCAAGCCAAAACTGGGGTTCGTAAGGAAAGTCAACTTGTGGGGACCCCTTGGATCCGCGCTTTGCTTTAACTCGACATTTTTTGGGCGTAACGTGGAGTAATCGCGCCTAAAAATGATCGAATTGTTTTTTTTTAAAAAAAGTCTATAATTTAATCGACTGCACATTATCTATACGTAAGATATTTAACAAAAATTTATCGTTAACTATTTCCGTATTTATTTCTATTCGTTGAGACGGAGAAAAAATTAAATTGTAACTTACTATGATAAATGATATGATATATTTGAAGAAATTTGACGAATACTTTATATACCCTCCTAATGTTTCTTATCATAACACATTGGACCAGTGCTTTGTTCTAAAATCTAATCACTAAAAGTCCCCCTTCCCCAAACAAATTCAAAATTTATTGCAAAATGGAGTAAGGCTTCATCATAAATTATATAAAAACGTCTTGGTTTGGACCAAGGCCGAAAAAACAAACGATATGTGTGAGGTTTATCAATTGACTGAAGTTTCAGATATTGAAATTTTTTTCTAGTTATTTTTATCCACTCAATCCTTAATCAATATTTAATTCAATCAACTGATTTTACTGTTAATCGATCTAGTCCCTCTAAATTAATTGAAAAAATTACATATCTACGCTTTTTCAAGCACAATTACATTTTCCGAAAATATTTTATCATGAAATTAATTGTTCTTGAAAAAGCGTAGATATGTAATTTTTTCAATTAATTTAGAGGGACTAGATCGATTAACAGTAAAATCAGTTGATTGAATTAAATATTGATTAAGGATTGAGTGGATAAAAATAACTAGAAAAAAATTTCAATATCTGAAACTTCAGTCAATTCACAAACCTCACACATATCGTTTGTTTTTTCGGCCTTGGTCCAAACCAAGACGTTTTTATATAATATCTGTCACTTCAGTCTTAATGTAATTAAATTTTGAATAATTATGTTTGCTTTACCGTCATACATTTGCACTCTAAAATATAATAGTGCAACCAAACACCATATATGCTGTTTTTCCCAGTGCCAAAAAAGACATCATTTAGGGTGTGCTTTAACCCCATTTCAATGATCAATTCACGGCATTTACTAATATTATTTGGAAGTATTAAGGCAATATTAGGCATTTAAGCACCATTTACAGTGGCTTTTAACATCTTTTTTTTTGACAATCTGTTGAAATTCTAATATTACTTAGTTTAATGGTTTTAAAAGTAGGGAAAAAGTATTCTACCTATGTCACATTATTAAACCAAGTGAAGTGAAATAATTGTTAAATATTTATTATAACCACTACACCACAGACACGTGGTAAGTCTAAGTTTTCCAAGAGATCTATCTAATTATAATGTCCAATCTACCTGTATCTACCTGGGCTCGAACCTGCGACTTTCCGTGTGTGAAGCGGACGTGATAACCACTACACCATAGATACGTGGTAATATTGAGTTTTCCAAGAGATCTAGCTAATTATTATGTCCAATCACGATGGTCAAAGCCGTACTTCAGTAATTAACTAAAATTAACATACTTAGACTTAATTGTTTTGATCAAACTGGCTGATAGCACACCCTGAATACTTATTTGTTAATTTAAGATAATTCCGAAAAGTATCTTCGCTGTAGTTTTTAAGTTATCGGTGGGGAAAAATCACGAAAAACCCATGTTAATCTCCATAGGAAATTAGCAAAAGCGGGTGAATATTACTTTAACGTTACAAAACGGTATCAAGTCATATCTACAAGGGCCTACCGGCCCTGTAGAATTATCAAGAAAGTTTTAACAAGTTAATATTTTTTGGGCAAATTCGAACATCACCCCTCTGGATCAGCTAAAAATAACTTAATTTTGCGGTTCAACACCTTTTTGGAGTTATGACAATTGTAGGCTTGACTAGGCCTAGTTGACTATTTGCTTTTTATCATTCACTTAATTTCCCAAATAAAAGGACTTAATTTTCGCGTTAATGAAGTAGTTAAAACTATCAAAAGCTATGGTTGTCGAATTGTTCAATGCTACAATCCCTTTAAGTTAGAAAATTTTTATTTTATAAGAGCTCTAAATTATCAAAATGCATTATCGAAGTTATTTGCTTGAATAAAAATCCAGAACTATTTACGTTTAACAATAAAATAATTTTATTAAATTTAGAAGGTATTAAACATATTTTTTCCCAAATTTTTTTTATCACATTGTCCTTGTGTAAAAGCTAGAATCCGGACTGGCTTGACTGTATCCCAAGGGGTACGGACTTGACGGACTGTATCCCAAGGGGTCCGGACTTGACGGATTGTATCCCAAGGGGTCCGGACTTGACGGATTGTATCCCAAGGGGTCCGGACTTGACGGATTGTATTCCAAAGGGTCCGGACTTGACGGACTGTATCCCAAGGGGTCCGGACTTGAAAGACTGTATCCCAAAGGGTCCGGACTTGACGGACTGTATCCCAAAGGGTCCGGACTTGACGGACCGTATCCCAAGGGGTCCGGTCTTGAAGGACTGTATCCCAAGGGGTCCGGACTTGCCGGACTATAACCTCTGTATGCGTTAGACGTCGAGCTCTTCAATATAACGCAATCTGAGTCGGAGCCGGAGTCCGAGCTCATTGGAGCGTTTTGTTGAACCTGGCTTTCCATTTAAACGCAATCCGAGACCGGTTGTTGACTCGAACCTATCGGAGAAGAATTTAGTATAGAAATTGACGAAGAACAGTTGTTTCGGTACTCGTAATTAGAATAGAAATGATCGAGCTTTTTTACCCTCATCACCATCGCTGGCAAATGTCAAGCGACATTCGTGATTGACGATATTACCAGCCTCGTCGAATGTAGTTTCACATCGAGATGATAAATTAATTTTTTAGCCTTTTCGTTTCATAAGATCGTCCCAATTTATATCGAGATCGTGTTCGGAAAATACGGTTAATTTGGACATTGAGTGCTCATTCTCTTTTACAAGTCGACAACGTTTGGCTCAGCGTTTGGAAAACATGTTGCTTACTGGAAGGAACTGGAAGGAACTGGAAGAACCTGGTTAAATAAGCGACGATGAAAAGTATAGTTTCTACAGTAAACTGTCGAAGCTTTTACAGTTAAAATTTGAAGTTAAAATCTCCTTAATCTACGACAAGACTCGACCCCGAGTTTATTGGATATATTTAATATTTTAAGGGGTGCTCGAAGAAAATATTGAAATTACAAAAACGCGTCATGCGCCCAGAGAAACAAAGAACTATCCATGAACTTTTCATATAGGCTAATTTCTAACGCTTTAATTTTGTTTTGAAGTTTATTAAATACTTGGTAGAAATTTTCATTGACTCAAGTGGTTTTCCATTTTACGATATTTGGAAAATTTTTTATTTATAGATACTTAGGTCCTTCTTACCTAATAAAAACAAGTTTTTATTATTAAGATTCGTACCCTTTTTGTAAGGCAATATTTGATTGGCGTCGACCCTGGAGGTGGAATAGTCTCGAATATTTGACTCTGAACAGGATATTTAAATCACCTGCCCAGAATGATGTATTCGATGTATGACGCGTTTTTTTATACAGATATCGCCAGTAGCCCTAATTCTCTGTTTTGTCTCCAAATTTAATCTATGTGAATTTCATCTTGGTTAGCGGCGCCATTCTGAACTATAGAATCGTCAGTGCATATTATCAAATTTTTGTTGTTGAATTCATATATACCTGAGAACGTATCTCGTAGTTGAGTGTCGTAGCAACGGTTCATTAAATCTCGAAACGAGTATTTGCTTTCGATTGTGTACCGTTGCTCGTACCATAGCCCACTTGATCACGCACGCTGGCTGCACGCTCTCTAGAAGCCCGTCCAAACAATTTTTTACATGCTATCTCGCGAATGCGGCGCGTCACATAGGTTCGGTCTAAACATTCAAAAATAAAAATCATCACATAGTAAAGAAATTGAAAGATTTAAATCCTTCAATTTCTCTACAATGTGATGATTTTTATTTTTTTATTAAAAAAACTATTATAGCTGAAGACTTTAAATTTTACAGAATAACATCAAACCTTGCACGTCTCACTAAAAATTCAAGAGATTTGAACCAGTGGATGCACCATTTGGGCCAAAAATGTTGAAAAAACTGGTCCCCTCCCATAGACGCCCATGTTAAAGCCAGACGGGTTTGAATTTTAGATTGAACCTATGTTATTCTCATTCTTAGGGTCGATTGAGGGGGCTTCTAGAGCGCGTGCAGCCAGCGTGATCAAGTGGGCTATGCTCGTACTCTACAAAGGCCGCTAATTTATTGTTCAAAATTTCCCATCGAACGAAATAAGTTTCCTTCATTACTTCGTACTTCAATTGTGACCGATGCAATATTTGAACATAGTAAAATTAATGCATCGGTAACCCTTGTACGTTCTTTAGTACCCGTCGGGTTTCTTCCGTTTGCGTTATACTTTTTCAATTTTATATTTACAGTTCTTTAAGTCGTTGCCAACTTTTTGTATTTCCTCTTTGTAGAACACCCCTGAAATGTGCACGGAGTTTAAATCCTCCAGTTTATATACCGGTGTGTCTCTTGGGATGCGATCCGTTACTTTGAATAATTCTTCAGTATAACTAGGTAAGTACCCTTTTTCAAACGTCCGTTTATTTTTGCTTATTCTAACTAAATCGTCAATTTCAAAGGGGTACGAAACTGAGGGTGAAAAGTCAACTTTTCCGTATAAATTGAACCAGATTGGTTTAGCGTTTTACTCGTCACATCAATGGGTTTGCATTAAATTGATCTGTGGTAGTTGTTATTATACGATTCCAATAAATCAGATAATATGCCAGTGTATTTGTACGTGTCATTTTGAGAAAAAATAACGGCACATTCGCTCCTTCAAGGTACGATTGAATCGTTCGACGATACTGCATTTTACTTCAGAGAGCGTGGCGAAAACGCGATATCCAAACGTTCGAATTCGTGTTGCAGTTCATTATTTAGAAACTTATTTCCGTGATCCGTTTGGACCATCTTTGGTTTCCTACCAAATTCTAAAACCGATCTAAACGCTGCAACCATCGTAGGCCCTTTCTTATCTTTAATAGCAACGGCCAAAGCAAATTTACTGAACACGTCAATATAACACAGTAGAGGTTTTGCATATCTGCCAGATCAAGTTGCCACTGTTCATCTATTCTGTCGTGTCGAAACGATCTCTAAAAAAAGTTATTACCTACTGATGTTAGTTTTTTGGCCTACGGGCAATATGTATAAATAGTAGGAGCTGTATTATTTTCTCACGCACTATCTCTTTGACGTTCAATGTATTACCTAGTATATTTTATCGGACAATACTGTTTAGTAATAAACGATATCTTTTAATATTAAATGCTCGTCGTGTGCTCATTGCCCTAAGAAACAACAAATGGCGACGGAGGCGAGATAACGATTCTCAATAAGCCAAGCGATCCTGCTACTTACTGCTTGCAGCCACGGTTACGCGTTAAAAGTTCTACGTTCACAAGTCCAGCATGGCACTAGCAACTAACCAACCCACCTGCAACAAGGGTCCAGCCACCAGCTATTTCGAACCTTACAACGACACAGAACCTTGGAGTCTTTACGCTGATCGAGTAGATTTGTATCTTATTGCCAACGACATCACCGACGCCATCAAGAAGAGAGCCTTCTTCCTGACACTACTCGGTCCATCAACCTACGCTTTACTGAGAAGCTTAGTGAGTCCACTAAAACCAACAGAGAAGACGTACGATGAGTCAGTAACCTTGTTCACGGAACATTTCAATCCATCCCCTTCCGAAGACACTGAACGCATCCAGTTTTCCAAAAGAGATCGATTGCCCGGCAATTCCGTCTCCACGTACATCGCACAGTTGCGAAAACTTGCCGAACACTATAATTTTGGCGCTAACCTTGACATGATGCTGAAGGACAGGCTTGTGGCGGGAATACAGAACCCCTCCATCCAAGCAAGATTCATCAATGAACCTTCCAAGGACTTAACCCTACAAAGAGCCCTTGATATCGCGCAGACGATGGAATCAGCTGCGAGACACCTACAAGGTATTAACGGCAGCAATACAGCTACTGGAGCGACCAATGGCGTTCACCAATTATCGACAAAATTACATCACAAGACCTCCCGTTCAAGGTCAAGAAAACCCTTGAGACCCAGCAGTAACAGACCCTCGACCAGAAAATGCGGCGGGACAAGTCATAGATCAGACGACTGTCAGTATTCTTCGGCTACCTGCAATTACTGCCATAAAAAAGGACACTTGGAAAGAGTCAGACATGGGCGAACCCCCAGCCTCTCCCACTCCCACTCCTCAATTTTTTTTAGCAGGGACCGAGCAGCTCACTCCAACTGGTTTTCCATAGTAGGCCTTTCCAGCAAAACCTCGCTCCTTTCCCAAACAAAAAAATCATAGTAACTTTTCACTCCTCTCACTGCTCATTTTATCTCGTAGTTTTAATAAACCTCCTCTCATCTCAATTAAGATAAAATTTAAATTTTTTCACTCCTCTCACTACTCATTTTTTCTCGTAGTTTTATTGAACCTCCTCTCACCTCTTATAATGTAAAATGTTTTCCTCCACTCATCTCTCTCAATCTAAAATATTTTTCAGATATGAAAATTACTCTGGTACTTTCAGAGCCTCAACTACACCTAGCACTCAAGTTTCTAACGTTTTCCGTGTCACTCTTCCATTAGCAACAATTCACCCACCAAAACTTTCCAAAAAAATATGAGACATTATTTTAATAGTAAATTTTTTATTTGAAAAGGTAGACTAGATCATTCACTAGACTAGACATGTTCATTTCAACTTTTCAAGTATCACCAAAAGTAACATATTATTATGTTACTTATGCTATCACATTAGTGCATTTCCATTAGGGAATATTGTTTTTCATAGTCATTGCACCTCTAAACTCTCTATAGAGAATTAATCTTTGAAGTTGCACTGGAGTTAATCGGTCACGTCGCGCCCGCTTTAATGCCCCAGCTACACTAAAAAGCCTTTCAACGTCGCCAGATGACGCGGGAATGGACAACACAACTTTTGCAACTTTAGCTAATCTGCATTAAAATTATTAAATCAGTCTCTTTAGAGATAGATTGGATTAAAGGTGTTACCTTGTGAATTTTTTTCATTTGAAGACCAATATTTCAGTGGGTCCTCAGTTGAGTAGGGTTCCGCTAAATACATGTTTATTTCTGAGATTTCATGTGAAGAGCTTGGCCCACGTTTTGATGGGACCATGCTTTTTAGGAACCCAAAGAAGCCTGCGTAATATAGTGTTGAACCATCAAAAACAAGGTGAAAGATAGGTCAGAAAAATATGCCAGCACATTTACCTGTTGGTGCTTCATTTTGTGCAACTGTTAAATTATTATTTTCATGAGATAAAACATCGCAATTTTCTGGGGCATATGTAGAGAGTAAATTTTCTAAGGCTTGTCTAGCTTTTTCAACTGAAGCTAGTCCAATTTTTTTCGCTTGGTCACCTACAATATTGGTTATTTTTACATGAAAACTTGAAACATTTGGCAGAAATACCTTGTGTACCTTCAAATAGAGCACGTTTAAGCCTGGGATTTAAATAGTAGCTGCTAGAAATGATTCTTCATGAAATAATTCTTGGAAGCGTTTCTTCATACTCTCTAAGAGCCCATATTTCAAACCAGTATACTGAGAGGGTTTTGACTTAATTAGCTCGTGATAAACAAACATAACTGCAGAAATGGCGACAGCTGAAGTTGAATATTTAGCGCCTTGAACAATATTTGTTGCTAGTTCAATTGGTTTCAAAAGCTTAATCAAATTTGAAATATCTAGCCTAAAGATAGAGTAATGATTAAAGTATCAATTCTGTTAAATTTAAAACGTGTCTTATTGTACTTCATTGACGTTGGAGGCAATGCGAAATCAAGTTTCTTGCGTTCTTCATTAGCTGCTTTCAAAAGTACTTGTTGAACTTGGTAAAACATTTTATCCTAAAGTAGAAGTGAATAACTGAATACTCAAATCTAAAAACCTGGAAATTTAGATGATATTCAATTTTACCTCGTTAAGTCTTTCCAGCGCATGCAATGTCGAGTTCCAACGTGTCACATTAGCAATGCGTAAGTCCTTTCCGGTTAATTTCTTTATTTCCCCTGAATAATGATTGGACTTTCGGATAAATCGGATTATTTTATTGCAATGCTCTATCACGGACGCTGCTTTTTCATCAAGTTTTAAACCATCATTCACAACCAGCTGTAAGGTGTGAGCCGCACATCTCACTCGGTCCCAGTTCATTAAAATCTCCGCAATATCCTTTTCAGAGAGAGCAAACAATTCATTGTATAAGAATTTCAAATTTATTCTCCATTTCCTGCAGGATAATTACGCAAATCGTACCTGTTCATTGAGAAGAATGTGCTCATCATCATTTTCAATAAATTCACTATCAGAAAAATCAATTTCATTTTCATGCTCGTCCAAGTTGCTTGTTTTGTCAAATTTGTCACTTCGAATTGCTGGAGCCATTGGGGTCCAGTCAACACCAATTCGTTGAACTACATCAAAAGCAGCCGTTATATTGGAAGCATTGTCTGCCATGACCTTTCCAATCTAAGTAAAAGGAAGGATTAGATTAACTTTAAAAAGTTCTATATTCATGACATGGTACCGCATCGAGAATACCTGCAAGGGATCAATGTTTAATTCTCGTAGAGCTTCGACTAATTTTTCTCTAATATTTTCTCCTGTGTGTTTTTCTCCAAAATATTTAAAGGCAATTGTCTTTGATATTAAATCCCAGTTATCTATGAAAGGTAGAAAATTAAATACTTGTTTCAATATATTAAGTATGTATAAATATATACCAGATAAAAAGTGTGCTTTAATTCTAATAATTCCTTCTCTTGATCTAGAGGTCCAGATATCCAGAGATAGATGCAAAGCACATTGATCGATAGAACCCAAACTTAGTTTTAGGGCGGGAATTACTACTGTATCGATTGATTTTTTCAAATCACTACATATTGTCTGCCTTGATAATGTTTTGATTTCTGGATTCAACTCGTGCATAAACTCCTTAAAACCAGGAGCTGCAGGAAATTAGAACAAAAATTGTAAAAGTATAATTTTAACAGAAGAATACTGATTGTAAACACTTACAGTCCGGCAAGCTCAATGGCAATCCATCTCTACATATGTAGTTCAAAACAGCTTGTCTATATTTTATCTGTATCCAAGTAGAATCGCTGGTGGAAGCTCCTTTCATATTGACAGACGTTGAACCAGTGTATTTAAAGCCAAGGTCAAAGAGAGTTCTTGGTGCAGACTGAGTACATACGGGAATTTTCCCACATTCTCCACTAACTTTAATTTTAGATAACTCGATGTTATGAAGTCTCTAAGAGGTTGACAGTAAGGGAAACAGTAAGTTTAAAAATGTAATTGTGAAAGTAAAAGAGAATAGCACTCACTTTTAGATGTCGTTCAAAGTTGTATATTGAATTTCCTACATCTCCCTTAATGCATTTATCACAAAAAACGCACTTCAAAACCAATTGTAGATATGAACTGGTTGGTTCATAGAACGTATGTCCTTCGTAAGTGTAAAAGTTTTTCAGACGCATTCCCGCATTTGAAAGTTCAAAACAGAAACCGCTATTTTTCTTTATTTGCTGAGGTTTTAGTTCAGTCTTTTCATCATCACAATCCGCTTCCGTTTCATTACTACCATCATAATCCGATTTCATTTCCTCACTATCCATGCCTAAACTTTCAAGTTTCAACAAGTCTCCCTAAAATAGCAACTGAACTATCCCACTTCGTTTCATCTATTGAATCTAGTTTGCCAGTGTTTCTTACACTACAAGCCTGGCAACGCTCCTCGAATATTCTCGAAGTTTTGGTTCAGCCAATAAGCATTCGTATAGCCGATTCAGACAAGCAAAGGGAACCCAGACAGTCACGTGACTATTTCAGCTGTCAGTTTAGTTTCTCTTTTTACCTTCCTACCTCCTACTCCCCTAGTCGCCCTAACCCCCATCGAGATCGAGATACAGTGGAAAGTTTTTTATTTTCATTCCACTCCAAAAGGCGAGAAGGAGAGAATCCCCTCTCCCAAAATATTTTTCGTCCCACTCACCTCTCACACTCACGAGCCATTGTGAAACGCATGGTTTTCAAACTCACCCCCTTTTACACCCCTCTTACACCGACCGTAAAAACTCGCGCTCTTTTTATATAGGTTTTTCGAGTAGGCAAAGAGGTTCACTCCAATGTTTCATGATATTATAACGTTGCGCTCATTTTCTTGCCTATTTTTTTGTTAAAGGCCTACCACTCCCACTCACAATAGTATAATTTCTGAGTCTCTCCTCTCAAAACGCTCATTTCACTCCGAAAGGAGAGGAGAGCGCCCATGTCTGCTAGCGAGAAGGAGTGTTTAGCCATTTGTTGGGCAGTTAAGAAATTTAGGCCCTTTCTAGAAGGTCGAAAATTCACTGCCCTTACTGACCATCAGGCTTTACAGTGGTTATTTAATATCAGGGAACCAAATTATCATCTAGTTAAATGGGCAATGTACCTTCAAACATTTGATTTTACTATTAAACATAAGAAAGGAGTAGAAAATGTAGTAGCTGACGCTTTATCGAGAGATCCGATAAACGTCTTAAGCATAAACTTTAGTTCCTCTACTTCTAATTCTACGAGTATACAGGATCCAACTAGTAATAGTACAAGTTCAAATACTACCGGTACTAGTTCAACAACGTCCTCTAGTGATTCTGTTGAAAGTCAGATACGTCCTTAGGTCCTAGAGCCTTATATTCTGTCTTTACAATAGAAGACGTAAGAAAATCTCAAAGGGAAGACCCATTCGCTTCCCCTATTATTAATTCCTTGCAAGGACCTAACCCAGTTAGGAAAAAAATGTTCGTACTAAAGAATGATCTTCTCTATAGAAGACCTTACAGGAACTATCCTGAGAAAATTATTTACCTCCTCGGTTAAGGCTAGAAGCCATGAAGTTATTACATGACCACCCACTATCAGCTCACAGGGGTAAAGATAAGACCCTAAGTAATGTGACATATAGATATTGGTGGCCTACTATAGTTAGTGTAGTCCAGGACTATGTTAGAGGATGCACTTTATGCCAACAGTTTTAGGCTAGGAACATAAAAAAGCCAGGGCTAATGCAACCCTCTGAAATAACAAGTCCTTGGGACCAGATTAGTGTCGATATTATGGAACCTTTCCCTCAAAGTAGACACCATTACAAATACCTAATAGTCTTTGTTGATTATATGACTAAATTCGTGGAAATGATACCACTTAAAACTATTACAGCAAAGACTTGTGTCCAAGCTTTCAAGTCTATTATTTCTAGATGGGAAGCTCCTAACGCTATTTTCAGTGATAGAGGGGTACAATTTACCTCAAAACTTTGGCTGCAAACTTGCAGAGCTTTTAGAATTAATCCAAAGTTTACCACCCACTACACGCCTAAGGGAAATCCCACTGAACGAGTCAATAGAGTAATAGGCGAGCTTATATCATTTTATGTAGGGAATCATCATGATAGATGGGATGAATCCCTTGACCTTCTTCAATTTGCAATCAATTATGCAGCCCATGACACTACGGGAAGATCCCCCTTCTTTTTGAATTTAGGGCGGGAGCCACGTCTCCTTTGGGATTTAGCAATTGAAGAACCCCTTCAGGACCCTGATGACCCCAGTCGTACAAAAGCTTTAAAAGTTCTTAAGGAACAATTAGAATTCAGTAATTAATTATCTAAGTTAGCCAAAGCTCACCAGAAGAAATACTATGACCTCCGTCATGACCCTCTAGAATTTGAGGTAGGAACACTAGTATGGATGGAAACGCATCCTTTGTCAAGCACGACAGGTCAGCTTTTGAAAAAGCTCAGTCCTAAATGGGCAGGTCCCTTTTAAATAGTTGCAAAACATTCTCCCGTTGTCTATGAGTTAGAAGATGCTAACTCAGGGCAGAATGTAGGAAATGTCAACGTAGAGCATCTGAAACTCTCCTGGACTAATGTAGCTGTCTTCAACAATGCCGTAAATGCCCCCGCTTCTCAGTCCGAAGTCGCAGATGATCCTGAGCCTAGTCCTTCAACGGACGGTGGTAGCGCGCACCACCAACCTGCGGAGACTTCCTCAACTACTTCATCTGAATCATCATCATCTTCTTCTTCACCGTCACCGCCTCAAGACGGTCAGGAAGTCGATCAACCGATCATTCCTGCTATTTCAGATGTCCCTCATACGTCGACATCAATTACTTTAGATGATTAAGCAGCGGATCAACCGATCGCTCCTGCAGTTCCAGATGATTCACATCAACTAACGGAGTCTGATAGTCAAGTAGATGTTTAAAAATTTCCATTTCGCAACAAGACTGTAAAACGGAGTGTGGTATTTCATTAAGAGCAAAACTATTGGAACAAATTTCCAAGCGCTTTCGTTTTCTAGAGCAAAATGAACTAATTGCTTGTTCAACAATTCTTGACCCTAGATTTAAGAAAACACGTTTTGAATCGCCATTGGCTTTTTCCAAAATGCTTGGAAAAATTGACAGGAAAATGAAAATTAATACTCTTGTAACTGAAACAGAACAATTAGCTGCAGCTAAACCTCCGTCTACTACTGAACCTCAAAGCATTTGGGGTGTTCATGAAACTTTAATTAAAAGTTCGAAAGTTAATTTAGATCATTCTTACTCTGATGGTGAAATTGATCCATCATTGAAACAATATTTGAGCCTTCCATTAATAGAAAGAACAGAATGCCCAATTAAGTTTTGGTCTAAGTATAAACTAATATTCCCAGAGTTAGCTGCGGTAGCTTTAAATTATTTAGTAATTCCGGGTACTTCCGTACCAGCTGAACGTTTATTTTCAAGAGCTGGAAATGTTATTTCCGAAAAACGCAAAAGTTTAAGCGGCAAGCATTTGAAAAATCTAACATTTTTGAGCTCATTTAGTCGAAAGGAATGGGAGTCGTCTCAGTAAGCTTAAAGGAATTAAGCCTTATATATCATCATTCACTTGTTTAGTTAATTTATCTATTTAAGCTTTATGGAATATGGGGGCAATTTTGGTATACCCTAGGCGTAACCAGTATTCATATTTTATTTTTGAGTTTTTGCTCATATTAGTTCCTATCTATGTATAAAAGTGATACACAATCCTAAGTACGAAAAACCAGTGATAATTTTAGTCAATTAGCTAAAAAATTTAGTTTGTTAACTTAAAAACAACTATAACGTTCCTAGGCCTATCTATATTTAAAAATGAGACTCAATCCTAAGTACAAAAACCAAGTGATAATTTTCGTGAATTAACAAAAAATTGAACTTATGTTTTGTTAACTTTAATAGTAACTTAATTATCTTAATAGTTCCTATCTATGTTTAAAAGTCAGATGCAACGCGAAGTACAAAAAAAGTGATAATTTTCGTGAATTAACTAAAAAATATACATTGTTAACTTTAATAGTTACATTAATATTAACTTAAATGTTCAAGATTTCCTATCTATGCATAAAAGTGAGACTCAATCTAAAGTACAAAAACAAGGTGATAATTGTTCGTGAATTAACTTAAAAGATAAACTTATCTTAACAATATTCATGTAAAAAGACTAACTTTTGTGTAAAAACATTGTTTTAAAAAAATCTTTTGAATTAAAATTTTACAGTTTTCATTATGTTTGGTTTTTTATTCATTATAAGGGATTTACTAACTTAATTGAATTCTTCAATGGATGGACTCGATAGTTTCTTATCTTAAAAATTACATTAATTAAATTTAAATTAAATGTTATAATATTGCAGAAATGCTAGCCCGAGAAATAAACACTAGTTACAAAACTAATATTAATTTAATACGCAAAATCAAATATAGGTGGCGCTTTTTTAAAGTACTCGATACTTTTGATATCGAGTATTTTTTTCTCCGATACCGATACCCGGTATCGATTACAATGTTCAATACTCGATACCAAAAATCTTCGATACTCCCAGCCCTATTTGCCACTCGCGATGACGGAGCATTCTGTACTGATATTGTACTTGATCTCATTTTTAGTTCCGATATGCATTTAGTTCATACGCCTACTTTGTTACCCCCCGTGGGAAAGAGTGACCATGGTTCCGTGCTTTTTAATATTGTTTTAGCGAATGCTAAACCCTTATTCGTTCCTAAACCTAATTTTTTAAGGGACAAAGCCAAGGCCTGGCTTCGTCTACGTAATGCCAAGAAACGTGCAGCCTCCTCATCCATATTGGTAAAACTTCGTGGCGACTATTGTGCGGCTCGCAACGCACACACTACACATTATCGCAATGAACGGCGTCGTTATGAGAACACACTCGTACGGCTTATTCATAATAACCCAAAGTCCTTCTACTCCCAGATAAATAGCTTCCGCAAATGTCACTTCAAACTCCTCCAACTAACTTATCCTGATGGTTCTCGTACAACCACAGTTCCCGAAGCTGCTACCGTTCTCAACGACTATTTTGCCACTACAGTTCAGTCCTTAGCCTGCCCTAGCATACCGGTCCCCCCTATACCTATTGCCCCTCCTCAAACTCTCAACTCTTTCGTGTGCGACCCTTGCGACATTACGCGACTCCTCTCCAAATTGAATTTTTGCAAATCCCCGTTTTCCGACGGTATCCATCCAAACCTTTTGCGGCACCTTGTGTCCACATTGTCCCTTCCCATTTATCTCCTTATTACGAATTCTTTTTACACAAGTCGTGTTCCAACGGTGTGGAAAGAAGCCAACTTGACCCCCATACACAAAAAGGGCTCCAGAACAGACCCATCCAATTATCGCCCCATTAATTCCCTTAACCAAGTCTCCAAAATCTGTGAACAATTGGTCCATGAACAGTTAAAATCCTTCCTCGATCGTATCTCCTACTTCACCCCGGCCCAGCATGGTTTCCTCCCCCGCCGTTCTTGCCTTACAAACTTACTGTGTGCCACTAATGACTGGGCCCAATGGCTAGACGATGGTTCCTCCGTCGATATCTTATATATATTGCTGGTTTGGTGCACGCGTGGCTCGCGAACTACCTCACTGCACGAACACAACGCGTTGTACTTCAGGGTCGCGCGTCCGCCTGGGCACGAATCGATAAGGGGGGGGGAGGGGTGGTTTCCCAAGGCTCTATCCTCGGTCCTCTTCTTTTCAATGTCTTGATTAATTCCATGCCATCGGCGGTTACTAACTCAACCATTATCTTATTTGCTGATGATGCCAAACTTTACCGTCCCATCCGCGACTCGATTGATTGCCTTGCCCTTCAACACGACCTTGAATCCTTGATGCTGTCGTTGCATGGCCTCATTTTTAACGTCGCGAAGTGTGCCGTTTTACATCTCGGCCGGCGTAATCCGCTATTCAACTACACCATCAACGGTCACTGCATCAACACCACTAATTGTGAAGAGACCACGGGGTCCTAATTGATCCTCTCCTCAAAACAACTGCACACTCTAACAAGGTTGCCAAGCGACTCCGTAGCCTGACTGGTCTAATTCGCCGCAATTTACACTTTCGGTCTCCCAAATCGGTCGCAACCCTATATAACTCCCTCGCGCTCCCCATAATTGACTCTTGTTCCCCTATTTGGATGCCTCACACCTCCACTGATCTACATGTCTTGCAGAAAGCTCAAAACGCCTTCACCAAACTCACTAGTAATATTTGTAAAAAGCCAGCCCCTGCCCGCCTGTCCCTGCCCGCCTGTCCCTTCTCGCCATTGACCCTGTCTCCACACGACACCGTATCAATAATCGCTGTTTAGTTTATGACTTCTTCCACCTGAAACTTTATTTGGATTTCTCGGTTTTTTTCACCCGCCATTCCGATTTGCGTACCCGTGGCCACTCCAAAAAGTTAGCTAAGCCTAGAGCCCGCCAATCCCAATTCACTTGTACCATCATTAACGATTGGAAGTCTTTGCCTGACGACTTGGTCACCCTATCTAATAAAGCCACTTTCCGCCGCAAACTCTCGAACCATTTTCGCTCTTTCCTCGATTAGTTCAATTTTTATTTATTTTTTTTTGTTTGTTCTGATTATTCCCCCATATAATGTTTATTCTACTCCCTTATGTACAGTCCCCGACAAAAGTTTCTGGACATTTTCATTTGGCTGCCATTTTTTTCCTATTTGAGCTAGAGTAACAAAATAGGACTTTCTAGATAGGTTGCCTTCTCAAGATTATTTTAAAATTACAAATGACACTGTGGCGCTAATAGGGCGTTAGCCATAACGGAAATAGTAATGCCCCCCGATAATGACGTTACGAAATAATGCTTCAAATGGATCAATAATTCTATCGTTGCACGCGTCTTGTCACGTAGAATCCGAAACTGTTTTCAAATTGTAAATCGGTTCAGAAAATCAAAAGTTATGACAAAAAACGTGACGTTCAAAACAATAGCAAATAAGCCTAACGATTATTTATTTGTTCTAAGAGAATAGTAAGCCTCGATACCCGCGGGCAGCGCAGGGGGGGATGAATTTTTTCCCCCATGGTTTATACCCGCGAAGGGGGGGGGCGAATTTTTGCCCCCATGCCTCCATCCCCGGAGGGGGGTTGGTGTGTCTCCCCCTCACCTCCTCCACCTGAAGGGTGGAGGTTGTTCTTGAGTGTATGCTCTCTCTTTGCGCTAAGTCCCCTTTTTTTTTATTCTGACTTTCACTTTCTCTTTACCCAGCCCGATACCCGCAAGAGCGCTGTGAAGGCTGGAGAGTTTTTTTTCTCTCTCTCTTGGTTCCCTGACTTTCACCGTCTCTTTCCCTTTGACCGCCTCTTTATTTTTACGCTTGCGAATGTACTAGCCTAGCGGCGCGAGAGCGCTGTGAAGGAGAGTTTTTTTCCTCTCTCTTTTTTTCCTCTTCTCCGTTACATGTGCAAAGCGGGGGAATGCGTGTACAACCATAGCGGCTCGCGTTTTCTCTCCGAATAGCACTGAAATGTTATAGGAATATATCTCTCGGGTTCCTCTTCTCCGTTACGCGTGCAAAGCGGGGGAATGCCTGTACAAGCCTAGGAATTTCTCTCCCAACATTTTTTAATTTTACACGGCATTTTAATTCCGGTAAAATTTTTTTTTAAAGCGGGGCATTTTTTTTACTTTTGCGATATGTATAAATCAAGAGGCGTTAAATATTTTATCCATGTTTTATTTTTTTTACATAAAGTATTTTTTCTAGTAAAGTATTAATATTACGGATGCGTTCATTAAAATGCAATTTATCGATATAATAATAGTTAAAACGATCCTCGTAAGGTATTTTATATATTACGGTAAAAGGGCAAAAAGTAACCTTTTTTTTCACCATTGTAAGAGTCTTTTAAATTCGCCTTTTCTTGATAAGACAGATATAGTCATCTTTTTCCGAAGTAACGTCTACTTCGATAGGCACATTGAGCGTCCGTTTTCCAAGAATGAAGGGGCAGTCAGGGTACAATTGTCTATGTTTATCGCGTACCGATTCCGAGGTTGTCCATACTTGAAGAGTGCCGTGGCAAAAGAAACATCTGAAGGTATGGTCCGTGTGGACTAGCGTTTGTTGCCCGAAAATGTATGGACAGTCTGGGTACAATTGTCTATGTTTATCGTTTACCGATTCCGAGTTTGTCCATACTTGAAGAGTACCATGGCAAAAGAAACATCTGAAGGTATCTCTACGGCCTAAATAAAACCCGTCTGGCGCTAGTTCGGCTGCATCAACGTAAAGCGACGGCCACGATTGGAAAGTTTTTAAACGGGCTTCTTCCGAATTCATGTCGTATTCAACATCTCGCGGTTCTTGGGGTCGCTGAAAATTTCTTGGACGTAGGTATCCAAAATTGCCTTTTGAATGACAGACTTTGGAATGCGAAACTCCATATAATCAGAGCGGGCGGTGGGTGGTACGTCGTGACCCTTGTCGTATTCGATCGGTACGTTGTTTGTTGGAAGTCCGCGGATGAAGGGACAACTAGGAAAATGACGTTTGTGTTCTTCGTGCACAGAATCCCGAATTTTCCAATCGTTTAATATACCGTGACAAAAATAACACTCTACGGTATCGTGACCATACGTATATAAATAAAAAAATCCGTCTCTAGCTAGATCTCGGGGGTTTGTATACGGACCCTTCCAGCGATGGAAACTTTCACGTCTTTTCGCCTCGGTGTTCATACTAGTTATGAAACCCAACGATCTTTTCCGTTTGCTTATATAATTCAACATGTACAACACCCCCCTAGCGGCTAAAATAATAATTCATGCCCAGACCCGTTCGCCCTCCCCCCGCACCAAAAACTAAACTTTAACTAAACTCAAACTATATCAAGAGCCGACCCCCATTCCACCCCCCATACCACCAAACTAAACCTATAACTAGAACTGCCCCCCACCCTCTCTCTCCCCTATCAATCATGCCCAGACTTGTCAGCCAGCCACGCAGACGTTCTTTGTATACAAAGTTGTTTACGACATTCGAACCAAATGGATCCCCCCAAGATTAAAGATAATTCGTGCCCAGACCCGTTCGCCATCCCTGCTATGAACCTCTCACCCCCCTTTACAAATGTTGTTTACGTCACTCGTCTGCAAATAACACGACCAGACATGTTCTCCCCCCTTCAGAGAATCTGTTTTCAAGCTGTAATATGTGTATGTTGAAAAAATAAAATCATTTTTAAAGGAAAAAATACATTTATTCATTTTTTTACATGTAAATATCATTAAGGATATCTAGATTGCACGAAATATTAATTTCGCCCTTGTTAGAGTGAGCCCATAAGGCGTAAATTAAAGCCTTGTCAAAGGCGCAAGCCGTTCGGTGCTCACCGACGGGGTGAGGGTACAAGCACCGTACGGGAAGAGAAATGATGTCCGCGGTCGTGGCTTTCGGACACTTGAAGTCGTTCAAGTCGTGAACCGTTCTGTTGAGACGGTCAGAGAGAAAGATGACTTTTTCGTCACCCTTTGAAAAGATTAGGTCGACCCCCTGTAGACCGGCGGCGAGGCAATCGTCGAGTTTGGCGTATGAGGTTAGACCGGCATTCCAGTCCAATCGGTGCAGATTACGCGAAACCCACTGGTTTTGCCGTTGTTTTGAAATCGAGACGTGTGATTTATTGTACGGCGGCGCGAATGTCCAGGAAACGGTAGCCGGCTTGGCCTCGATGGTTGTTATGGCCATTTCTTTCACGATAATGTCCGTGCTGCCATCACTACGAGTGCGTCCGTTCAGGTATTCTAATTCAATAACGGCGGACTTCATAATAATAACTAGCAGCGAGTCTGTGGATGACTGTTTAAAACCGAGCCGGGAGTAGATATGAATCTTCTAACGACCGTAGGGCTTCTTTTATAGAGATTGGTTGACGTCATAACACCAACCGAGTCGGGATTGGATACGAGAATTCACGGGGTGTGTGTTTCTCTTATAGAGGCTGGAACGGCTGACGTCATAACACGGTCTAATACCGAGTCGGGATTGGGTAAGAGAATTCAGTGGGAGGGCGTGGTTCTCTTATAGAGGTTGGAAATGATGACGTCATTCATCCACGGATCCCTCTTAAATTTCTTGAAAAACATGTTTGTGCTTCTTCTCCTCGTTCTGTGCATAATGTATACAACGCAGTATATACCGCAAGCGGAACTGTCGGGGGGCTGCAAAGCCCTCCTATTATAGTTTATTTTCGTAGAATTTTCTCTCATAAATGTTTTAATATCTTCTGTCAAGGGACCCAACCCCAGGGAATCAAAATAATAACATTGTTTATTCCCATCGATATAGAGACAAATCCAATGACTACCGTTTCCTTTGTGATTATCTAGATTTATAACAATGGAAGCCGGGTATCGAAGGATATATTTGGGTAGAACATCGCGCGGGTATACGCCCATGAAACCGCGGGTGTATCTCAAAACCCTTCTTATGGTTGAAGCGTTCATGGCGAATCTACAACGACGGTTCTATTATGATCTATGTGCATTAAACTTTGAAATTCTGAATAAACGATCAAACTCAGCGTTTCGGGTACTGGTTCTTCGAACCCGAGTTCAAGTCGCAATTGTCCTTGTCGTATAGGGTTGTAATGATTTATATCTGACGCGGTACCATCTTGAGTCAAATCAAAACAGTAAAGCGTATAACCTTTGGGATACTCCTTCATAGATATTTCGTTACCATCGTCTTTGTTTATCCGGTAAACAGAGAATAATATGATCTAGTGTAAAGACCCTTTTTGAAATTTGGTCGCAAAGGCTTAGCTAGCACTTGTTCCGAACCGATAATCGGATTAATATAATTCACGTTAAAGTTTTGGAAGTCGAAAGGGTTCCAACTCAATTTGCCGTTATACGAGTTATGAGTTACTAAACCCGCTGTTAATCTGTTTGGTAAAACCCCTAAATATACGTTATCTATAGTAGTTTTTTGAATATTTGCCGAAATGGTAAAAACTTTCACTTCTGTCCTAGTGAATGGGTATTTTGCCGTGGCTTTAGTCCAAGCCGATTCCAAAGCTAGCATTACTCGAGGGGCTACTCGCACTTTACGAATATATAAACCTACTTCGAGTATTTCGTGTTTGTACCATACGCCACCGGGGGGAGGAGCTCCGAGCAAAACAAAGCCTGGTTTATTTCGGGTCATCCTGACTCTAAGACTAACGCCATTGGGTATGAATTTTGAAACGTTAAACATATCAGCGTGTAGGGCTCCGTACATTTCAATCTGTTTCGAACCCTTTGCTAGCTCTTTCCTAACAAGATGTCCCTGGTTTTCAGTTGCAGAAGCCATTTTCCCAGCCGTGTCTTTATGCCATAAAGAAGAAGTTAAATGAGATTTTTTCGCGTCTCCTCCATAGTTTAGCAATGTTTCTAGATAGGCTTTGAAGGCGTAGTTTCCGGTTGAAGATGAAATAGGCGTATCATTGGCGGTTACTTCCACCGTATCCCAGAGCGAATGTAAAAAATTGTTGACGGGTCCTACGTTATCTGTGTCATCGATATCGGTACCGTCCGTATGTACTATTTTAGCTCGAACATAAAGCATAGTTAGAGAGGCGTCAATATATTCTTCACCATTTCCAGGAACGTAAAATTCAATCTGAGAGTCTCCATCCAAAACCGAAATAGGTCGATAGCAAACATATTTGGCCGATTCTACCGATGTTTGAATCGGGACAGATTCGAAAAAGTCCAGCTCAGATATTGTCGCTTGAAACATGTTTAGGAGAATATATCGTGTCGTCTTGACCTGTAGGGTATACGACGGCGAACTGGCTTTATTTTCCTGGTAGCCGCTCGTTTTATACCTTTTTTACTTTGAGCCCGTTTTCGTTTCAAGGGCTTTTTACGTCTGCGACGTTTCCCCCCTCCCCCGTGCTGTGTTCTAATATCATCTAAAGTTTCCGTTACTCTTTTCTTAGCGGCCTCTTTAATATCCTTGCCCGATACTACGTCACTGAAAATTTTGGTCCCTGTACTAACGGCTTTTCTGCCGAGAAATTTGGCACCGCTTGTAAGCAAAGGCCTAACAAACCTTGCTAAGCCTTGGAAGAACGATCCTATCCCATGTCCTTTCAAATTAGGGTTAGTCCCTATATAATAACTTCCGGTTCCGGTTCCGGTTCCAGCTTGGTTATTGTAATATTGCTTGTAGCAACATTCTCGCCTTTCTAAGACGTCGGGCTTAGGCATCGCAAGTGTAGTTTAACCGTTAAGCTCCCGTATTCAAATGGCGCCGGTTCCCCCAAACTATTCCTTATATAAACTTCGATGATATCAAAGTAATTTTTACCAACGGGTACGTAATGAGGATTGGTAAAGGTTTGAAATATTTGAGACCCGTATGGTTTCTTGGCATCAACCGAAACGATCCGTAGTAAAGGAACCGAGTGGTCGCCTACAATCTGATCGCTAGCGATATTTAAATAGATAAATAACTGGTCCGGAACGTGGTAATTCAAATTAGAGGGCCTTTGGCTACGACCGATACATTCGCTAGCTTCATCGTATCCGAGAATTTCGGCAATGGGTTTTTCGAATTTTAAATAAGGTTTCAATAATCTTTCAGGTTGGTTTATAGTAATGTGCCCGGTTACGTTATCGTAAATCAGCCGCAGTGTTGGGCCATTTTTGTCAAACGAATTATTTATGACGTTTATTAAATGTTCTATAGACTTGTAAAAGCCCGGGGGAACGTCGGGCGCAACTATGGTCTCCCGCCTAGCGTCTTTACTTTTTCTCTCTCTTTTCTTTCCATCGACTACCTCCCCTACTGTATATTTGCTCCCGTATCTGGAAACGTTATGAAAGCTAACATCACGTTCTTCCTTAGGCCTTGGCACGTTGTAAAAAGTAGACGTATACATTATATCTACTAGAGACACTTCCCATTTTCCATTTAAATGAATAGGGTTAGGTAGCTTGGTACAGTAATGCGCCCTGGTATTATCGGGAAATAACGAGCCGTTGACGTTACTTGGTAGGGTTAGGTAAAACGATTGATTCGACATCTTCTCCACGAACCCAAGAGGTTTGGGTTTTCGGGTAACCTTCCCAAGATACTAATAACTCCAATTTTCCACGCCTTTTTCGCCGCTTTATAATTTTTTCAATGTTGAACCTTTCAGGTTTAACCGTTTTCTGAACCTCTTCGCGATAGAACACGCCACTTATAGGGTTTCCTTCCAGATCCTTTAACTTGTAAATCACTGGATCACGGGCAGTTCCGATAAAATCAACTTGGAAAACTTCGGTGGAGTAATTGGCTTCGTAACCCTTTTCAAAAACCATTTTTACTTTGCTAACCCTAACGTAATCACCCACTTTTATTCGGGGAGGAGGGCGTTTTTTCTGTCCTTTGTTTTCAGTCCCGTAAATATTTCTATACACTTCTAATATATTGGTTGGCTTAACGTTATTCGGCGTCATCTTAATAGTACTATGCCAAGCGCCGTTATACGCCGACACTATATCTCGTAGGTGGTCGATATACCTTCTAGTATGGAGATGGGTAAACAGTTTAAACATACGAGACTTTAGCGTTCTATTCACTCTTTCTACAATGGGGGCGTGGTGGACGTCATTCTCGGTTGTAAAGAATTTAACCCCCTTTTCTTTGAGAAATTTTCTGACCGAGGAATTCAAAAATTCCTTCCCTTTATCCGTTTCTATTCTAATCGGTATTTGGTCTTTGAATATAAGAGCTAAGGCTCTAACAACTTCTTTTCCCGTCTTACGTAGTAAGGCACGACCCATAGTTTTCTACTAAAACAATCTATACACGTCAATAGAAACGTGTAGTTATCATTATCTTTGGCCAAGGATCGCATGTCAACCAAGTCTATTTGGTACAAATCACCGATATTGTGAACTATAATTGGCGTCTCTTAAACTTTTTACGAGCCGTTTTATGCAAAGTATACGGGGTGGAACTTTCCAAAAACGAAATTACTTCCGCTTTCGATATACCATCATCTTTAACAGCTCGATGTAAAGCGTCTATTCCTGAAAACGAAGCGGGGTTAGAAGGATCATAGTATATGGTTTTTAATTTTTCGGTGTTGTTGGGTTGAAGCTCAGCCATTTTGGTATTATAGAAGAAGAAGATTTCCTTTTCGTAACGTAACGAGCCCCACTTGAATTTTCTTTATTGTAATTTCTTAGCCGTCTCTTTAAGGGCGTTCTTTTTGGCGGGGGTGGTGAAGAGAGGAGGAGGGGGAAGGATGGGGACTGGTTCGGGAGAGACGGCGTTTTTTGGTCCTTCAATTTCTTTTACAATGCTATGAAAATCGCTCCAGCCTTCGGGTATTTCTTAAGGGGGGTAATGTAATGGTATACTAACTGCGCTATATCAGAATTTTTGATCTCTCGTCCGTTTACAAAGACTCTTCCTTCTTTCGACCACCTTAAGGTCTCGCCAAGCGATTGCAACTGAGTAAAAACCTTCTTTGCTCTCCCCTTATATTTGAGGGGGAACATGTCAATCCATTTTCGGTCGGATCCGGCACGATTTCTCGAGAAACGTTATTGTACCTTTGGACTAGCTGTTGGTACATAATCCATTTGGAGCGATCGTCTAACGATTTGTTGTTTAAAACCGTTTGCATCTCCCTATTCAATTCTTGCATAACATCTGTCTTTAGAGTATCAGCGGGTTGAATAGCGGGTTGAGACGGTATTTGCCGTTCATTCAAGGGTACCAAGGTCATTTTATGGTACATTACGAACTAAAAGCTCCGATAACCGAGGAAAGAAGCGGTACGAGTAAAGAAAAAAGACCTTCTCCCTTTTGGTTCGATAAAATAGCCCTTTTCTTTTTCCAAGCTATTCTTTTACTAGCTATTTTGCGTAGGTTATTCTACCTGTATAGCCTACTTCTTTGACCAAATTCAATTTCACGTTTCCGTGTAGCGTATTTAAAACTAATTCTGATATAGCGTCTATTAAACCTTTATCCGCGGATCTTATAAAGGCGTGTCTAGGTCCTTTTTTAAGTTTACTCAAGAGGGCGAGAACGTCTCGCTGTGATGTAATCGCACGGCGTTTCATAATTCAAATGAATGCTCGTGTATGATACGAGTCTTATTTATCTCTTTTTGGGCACGTACACTACCATGATCTCATCGGGAAATATGTTTGTTCTAACCCTATAATCTTCGGGACAGTTTTGCTTAAAATCTAATAGCAAATACGAATGAGGTTGTTCAGTAGCGTCCATGTAACTCTCCATTAAAAATTTCGGGTTACGCGGGTACATTTGTCTAGCTAGATAATTTATTTGCAATTTATCTCTAACCTGCTTGAACAGTATCAAATAATTTGTGTTAAACTTATGTCCCTAGCATCGCTGGATTTATGATAAAGATTTTGAGTTAAATATAGCACGCTTAAATTACGATGATGACTAAACTTGGTAAAATTGAACCGATCAAACCTGATTTGTTCTGATCCATTAAATCGTCTATTACTAGAAGACAATTTCGAGAGCCGTCGTACTCGTTCATATCCGGCAAACCTTCCTTAAAGACAACCAAACCTTTCAACCTGTCGTAAAATGGTTGATATTCTGAATAATAGAAAATAATTTCAGCGATATTGGGTTCAAACATTTCCCGATGATTTTTAATGATTCTTTCGCAAAGAAACGTCTTTCCAGCCCCACTCGGTCCATTTACCGTTATGGTACACGGATGATAAAAGGGAATCATTGTTCTCCGAGCTCTCGAGCTTAAATAAATTAAACTTTAAGTGGCCAAACGTTAATATAGGGGGTCGCGCGCGTCTTCTTCTTCTTCTTCTTCTTCGGTGTCGCGGAAATGATCGCGTCGTGCATAGCAAGGAAACGCGCCGGTGTCGCGTATGACAGGGAAGCGCGTATGACAGGAAGCGCGGGAAGAAAAAAAAGAACAAAATCAGTTTTAAAATTTTTTTTATTTTAAATATACAATATACACTTTTAAATAAATAAATTAATAAATTAGTCAATAAAAATAAATTAGTTTTTAATTAGTTTAAATTAATAAATTATAATTTAAATTAGTTTTAAATAATAAATAGTTTTAAATAAATAAATAAATAAAAAATCATAAATTAGTTAATAAATTAAGTTGGGTTCTGGTAGCCATAGGGGACTGTTTTGAAATTGTCTAGTATACGGATTTTATCGACCGTGGCTCTATAAACTTTGTGAGTGTCTATAGAGACAAGCGTGTGATTGGGAAGCCTCGAAATGTGTCTCGGAATTGGAACAGTTATGGGCAAAAGGGGTTTGTCTAAATCAACGCCTAGTAATCCTTTTAAAGTTTCGTGATTGACTAGTTTCTCGTTAGAGACATTAAGACGAAACCCTTGACTTTGGTTGTATTGAACCTTTTGCCAGAGTCTGGATCTGTTTACCAATAACTATAGTTTTTGCATCCTCCACTGACAAAGGTATCAATGTAGGCGTTTTTACCATAACCTTCCAATTCGTTGGTCATTTCACCCAGAAAGTTACCAGTTTCTATTAGCGGTATTCCCAGGGGGGACATGTACACAAGAGAATCTGTATCGTAGTAATAGCATTTATCCCCGACAATTTCAGATATTCTAATAAACAAAGACGGGCATGGCCGTTGTATAGCAGGCTATAGAGACGTTGGTATGCTTCAAAACAACGTCGGCCTCAGTCGTAGGAACCCATTTGACTAGCAGCGTTTCTTCACATTATGGTTAAAACGCTTTTTACTTCAACATCCGGGTTACTTAAGAGTTCGTAAAGTCTGCGGGGTTCTTTGATAATTTCGTTTTGGTTGGTTTCACTCTTCCCGAATTTACCCCAAAGACTATTCAGGGCAAGTTTTGCTACGCTACGCAACCTTCGTTTCTTTTAATCTTGACTGGGTCTAAAAGTACCCCCTCTCTAATTTTAAAATTTTTAATATAATTGTCACGTTCCTGGG
>JAEQBA010002011.1:30260-42760 GCA_019434445.1 Phalangium opilio
CGAATGGCGACAGTCTCCTTGGAAACGTTTCAAGGCACACATCCCGGCAAAGAGTGAAAACTAATTTATTGTTTAACCTTGTGGGCAAACAGGGTGAAAGAGGCAATTGGCGGCAAACTTCGCATTTCAGAAATCCATCGAATGTGAAAATGTCGGGAATATTATCCAGTAAATTTCTGGGTGCCCGACTGGCAGCTTCTTTCTCTTGTTGACGAAAGGATAGAGACTAGTTACGTCAACGTAATGCATTTTCTCGCTGCCGGATACTTTATGGTATAGTTTAAGTACCGACGTTCTTCCACCAAAAAAGGCATCGCGAGGATTTAAAGGTTCGCGTACTTTTTCTTTAATGTTTTCTGCTTCCAGAAAAACACCAATAGCCGGATTATCGGTTTTATCTTTAGTCCAATCACATTCCCACTTCGTTATTACTTTAAACCCGCTTTCTCGATTCGTTCCTTCTTTTTTAAAGTTCTGACGTACAAGGTGTTCAAGGTTTGACCAGGATCACCTTGCAAAGATTGGTTACGGTTGACTTTGTAGCATTTGGGGCAACCATGGAAATAACACCCGTTAAACTCTAGAACATCTTTATCACAAAGGCCGTCCACTTTCATTTTCAAAACTTTGGCTTCAGAGCCGTTAAACGCAGACTGTATATTTACGCCGTTTTCGTGAGCATACCAGGATAACCATTCTATAGCCACAAGTGACTGATTATCAATCATTCTATAGAGGTTATGAGGAATAATGCCTATAGAATCTTTATCCATAAAGTGTCTCCTGTATACCCAGCTACACAAACCGGCTATAGTACACGCGACCTGGAAAGGTTCCACCTGGGCAATGTCCAAGAAAATTTTTCTAAAAGCTAGACAACCTAACTTTAATATCACAACATCCTTGATGCAATAAAACTTTAATTCCTCCAGAAAATTAAAGCCTTTTTTCTCCTCAATTTGTTTATCGTACCACTCCATAAACTCTTTGAGATTTTTGGAGGTTAAATTTTCCGACCCGTAAGCTTCTGGAGGAGGCATTTGGTTTTCTAAGACATAATTTGTTGCTAATTGATTATTAAGGTCGAAGACGTGATCTTTAACCACGTTAAATAAAAATGAGGGAAATAACCCTTTGCCGCATCTTCTAAGCCGAAAGTGGCGGCGAATTTAGAGAGTGGTACGGAGATAAAATTGAAAGAGTCAAGGAAATTTAAATTAAAGACAGTTAAATTTATAATTTTAGTGCCGTTAATTATGCAGTTAGGTTTAAATTCTTCGCCTAGAGCCATAATCTCTCGCAATAGAAACTGATTATCGTATCCGCTAGCATTATGAGCCAATAAAGTTACCTTCTTGACAGAGGCTAATGTTCTTAGAAAAGCTAAAAAATTTGAAACAGGGTTTGCTCCTTCAAAAACTCTCTGTCTCGGACCTAGTGACCCACATTTCCCGCAGACGAAACCAGCCTCGGGCACATCGATACAACTTTCGCATACCATCTCTGATACGCAAAGGAGAGGCTGGTGGACTAACGCCCCTTTTTTTTCCTCAGATTCTAATATCTGAATCGCTTCAAAATCATAAAAATATAAAGCAAATCAGGGACAACTTTCTGTTTCTTAGCTTGGCGAACTTTAGGAGGTTCTTCTTTAATTACCTGAACGTAACAATAGTGTGGACTGGGAGTGTATCTACTGCACACAGAACAATAGGTCTCACAGCACGTATGGGGCTGATTTTTACGCTTAAATAAATTTATTTGCGTGAAACATTGTTTGCAATGAAATAGTTGCGCGCAAATACTCTTCCCGTCTACACCATCTTGTTTATGATAATTAAAACATTCATCTCCTTTGAAAACCTTGAGACATTTGTCACACGCTCGGTCAGCACCCGTACAAGTTTGATCTCGTAAACAATTGTAACAATAAAGATTGCAACTATGATCTCTCTTGTTTCTAAATCCTACCAGACAATTTTCACAGTAATGGTCCATCCCGAACAAAGGTCTTAAAGACGTGACGACGTTGTAATGTCTATTTTGATTAATTAATATCAAACGAGGTCTATTGTCGTCATTGTCGATTTCCCCCAAAATCAACTCGGGCAAATTATTTTTAAAAATATATATTAATATATTATATTGCGCTAATTCGGCTTTAAATTTTTGTATAGATTCTACTTTACCGCAGTCTTTCGGGTTAACTTTAGCTTTGCGGCAAAGCTCTATAGCGGCATCTCGTTGAGAGGCCGTATCGCCTCTATCCGCTCGTGTGTACGAAATCGACTTAAATTTGTTTTTAAGCGCGATATTAGTCGGGTTTTTCTTATGTTCCGAATGCGCAATTGCCACGGAAATCGCTCTCGCTAGACACAGATTATCATTGTTCACTATCCTGATAATTCCTCGAGAGTCACGAGAAAAGATATCAAAGGACCGCACTCCTTTGGGAGCAGCACGGCCAAACCCTTCTACCGGGATTCTCACCACGTGAAATTTTAAGACGATGGGTCCCAAAAAGAATCTTTCAAACTCATCATCGTATAAAACTGACTCTATCTCATCTAAAACAGATTTAGAGTCCAATTGGTCAGCTCTACGAAATGAGAGTGATATCTCGCCCCTGTTTGGCAAGCTTAAACTTTCGGCCGTTATCTGAATCATATCAGATGGAGCTAACCTATTAAGAACGGCCTGGACAATATTGGCTAAGCCTTCAACCAAATTATTAGTTATTCTTACGGTGATTTCGAGACCCGTTAGGTTAAATCTAGGGTACATTTGCACTCTTTGATCCGTAATTTCACAGTGAGGTAGAGAATCTATTGGCGTCATAACTGCCCCCCTCGCTCCGCCTCCAGATTGGTCAGGGAAATTACTAAGACCCGAAAAATCTATAGAGGCGAAATCGTTTTGAGAGGCGAAACCCAGCTCTGGATTATTGTTTAAAAAGTCGCGAGCTATACGATCATTCTGGGAAGATTCAAATTCCCGCACAATTGATTCTTCCTTTTCGAAAATGTTTAAAGCTTTAATCATGTTTTCATCTTGCTCATCCACTAGTAGATTTTCAGCTTGCATTTCGTCTATATCGCGTTGACCTATGTCAAACGCCCTTTTTTCGAAACGAGCCATATATTGCTCACTACACGTTAAAGGTAGATTATTAAAGAATGTTTCCAACTCTTTAATGTCGCGGCATTGTTCAGGCTCACGCGGTACGCTTAACATATATTTAAATATGTCTGTAAATGTTTCAAGAATAGCGTATCCTCTATTAGATAAAAAAATCGGTAATATTTCCCCGACTGTAGCGGGGTTAAGTTTGAGTACTGTACATAAATTAAAGAAAAAAGCGTAGATTTTCTCAATGGGCCAAGGTCGTGAAACAACCAACGACTCGATCTCTAATAAAATAGATTCTTGAGCGTCTATATCGCGTTGATTTATTTCTAACGCTCTTTGTTCGAAACGGGCCCTATATAGATCACGATACGCTAAAGGCACATTATTATAGAGTGTGTCCAACTCTTCCGCGTTGCGGCATTGTTCGGGTTCACGCGGTACGCTTAACATATATTTAAATATGTCTGTAAATGTTTCAAGAATAGCGTATCCTCTATTAGACAAACAAGGCGGTAAAATTTCCCCGACTGTAGCTGGGTTAAGTTTGAGAAATGTACATAAATTAAAGAAAAAAGCGTAAATTTTCTTAATTGGCCATGGTCGTAACGCGGCCAATTCCTCGATCTCGAATAAAATAGATTCTTGATCCATCTTTACGCGTTTTTATAGTAAAAAAAAAACTTACGTTAAATGCTATCCCCATGAAAAACAAAAAAGAATATAAAAATACGTTACCTTTCAAATCAAGACGTGTCCGGGCAGGTTTTGTAAAACTTTTCTAAAAGCGAGACTATGCTATTCGTCTTTACTTTATAACTCTGAAGTAGAGAATGAGTTTTGCATACTCAACATATCGCCTTATATAGGTCATAACACTCAGCTTACCCCCCTCCTCCCCCCACATGTTGTACGTAACGGCTTTTTACGAAGCAAAAATGTAATCTTTTTTAGATACATCCCCCCTCTCTCCCTCTAAAGAGCCCGTGCTATAACATGAACCGACCAACGCAGTTTCGTCCAGGCCTGTTTACCCTATATGAAAGAGGCCAACCTTAAACTAGAACTGCCACCCACCCTCTCTCCCCAAAACCAAACTCTAACTAGAACTGCCACCCCCCCCTCTCTCCCCAAAACTAAACTCTAACTAGAACTCCCCCTCTCCCTCTCTCTCTCCCCCAAGCTAAACTCTAACTAGAACAAATCTTTGCCCAGACATGTTTACCCTATATGAAAGAAGCCAACCTTTAACTAGAACTAACCCCCTTTCTCCCCCCTCTAAAGAATGAAGACATAAGCCATGTTAGGGCTCACTTTGATTTTGACAGTCGAATAAGAAGGTCGCTTGAATTGTAAGTAGAATTTTTGCGTAACAGTTTTGGGCGCTCGCTTGGTATAATAGCAACGGTTGCTTTTTTTAAGATAAGAATGGAAGTTGATAATTTTCGTAAACGAAAACTCCCGTCCAAACCTCGTAAAATCAATTCGAGATTTCATTTGGGAGAAGTATTTCTATCTTTCGGATTCACGTCTGATCTCAATATAGAGATTAGAATATGCCAGAAAGAACCAGATTTGTCCACGTTTCGCTTTGATGTTGACACCTGGCAAGCTTTTGCATCCAAAATTGGTCCGCTTAGCGGATGGACAAGTTGCCAAGAACCCACATCATACGACGCTATTTTAGCCGATACTCCATTATCTTCGACATCAGCACACGCAACCTTTAACAATCTAAAGCTGGAAACGAATATCAGGGGTGGAGACAGTATCGACTTCACATTGAACGCTTCAGAAGCAAGCGAGTTAAATCGATTAATGCCATATATTAATGAACATGTGAAAAAGCTTGTATCGAACGAACAGGTGTATTTATTACTTGGTGATTTGATCTGCGCTGAACTTATTACCATATATAAAATATTACACATAGATTACGGTGAATTCTTTTCTTTCGAAGAAATTGAAGATCATATTAATTTTGATCGTGTACTATCATATTTTGGCTCGTACGTTTCACCGTATAAAATATTAATGGCTTTTGAAAGTAGATTAAAGGAACGCGGAATAAGTTTTGATTTTCAATCGTATAATATATTTAATATATTAATGTCTCAAACTTCTTATTTAAAGAAACGTATAAGCGTTGTCAATCTTTTTGGCCTGGTGTAAATTTGTATTGAAATAAATTTTTTAAAACGTAATTTTTGTCATTTGATCTGGATAGGCATATATATTTATAGGACCATAACAAGACGTTTCTAAAGCATTGTGGACAACATTAACTAGTCTACAAAGAAATCGGCTAGGATTGTGTTATTATCGTTAGAAATCATTTGAACTCGGGGTCAAATTCTTGTTTTTTTTTAGGATTGTGAGAGGGTCTAGACTTGTTTTATTAATGTATTGAAAGACATGCGGCTAGGGTACATGGAAATCGGTGTTATTATTATCGTTAGAAATCATTTGAACTCGGGGTCAAATTCTGTTTTTTAGGAATGTGACCGCGTCTAGACTTGTATTTATTAATGTATTGAAAGCTAGGGTACATGGAAATCGGCTAGGAATGTGTTGTTATTATCGGTAGAAATCATTTGAAGTCTGGGTCAAATTCTTGTTTTTTTTAGGATTGTGAGAGGGTCTAGACTTTTATTATTAATGTATTGAAAGACATGCGGCAAGGGTACATGGAAATCGGTGTTATTATTATCGTTAGAAATCATTTGAACTCGGGGTCAAATTCTGTTTTTTAGGAATGTGACCGCGTCTAGACTTGTTTTTATTAATGTATTGAAAGCTAGGGTACATGGAAATCGGCTAGGAATGTGTTATTATCGTTAGAAATCATTTGAAGTCTGGGTCAAATTCTTGTTTTTTAGGATTGTGAGAGGGTCTAGACTTTTATTATTTTGGGGTCTCGTTTGCTTCAATAACAACTTTTGAATATTGGAAAGATCATAAGGTTTTTGTATTGGGGTATATAGAAAGAGCGTCGGAGACTAAAAGAACCCCCCCGGTTTCTCCATGGTTTCTATAAATACGGCAATTTACCCAATACAAAAATCACTCTCAGCCTAAACACTGACGAACCACTACTACTAAGACTAAATCCTGCACCAAACTTTCAACATGTGAGTATAATGTTTTTTCTCCTGAAACCATAGAATAAGTTTTTTTGTTATTTAGGGCACCCAACCCTTTACCGTTTGGGAATGAGGTATTTGAATTCCTAAACCCACCTGTCCAAGATGAACCTTTGGAAGAAGAACCTTTTCCTCTAGCTGAACTAGAGGAAGTGGTGGTGGAAGGAGGGGAGGAGGGAGGGGAGGAGGAATGGGAGAATGAGGAATTGGATGAGGATGATGAAGATCCTACGCCATTGGATTGCAACATCCAACGGTAAACATTCCATGTTTTCTCCTATTTTTTAGTAGCTATATTTCCTCCATAAAATTTGATCAGGATCTTAGCCCAGATCCGTCAGGAGGCCGAGGAAGAAGAATGGCTTGCCAACAACGAAGTACGCCCGGCCATCGAACAAGTGTACTCGGTCGAGACAAATTATGTTATCGAAGCCCTGGGTCAAACCCTGTTGGGTTTCATGGTATTCCCTGTAGAGCCCCTAGAGGGGGCACCCCTAGTCGAGGAACAGCCCTTAAACATAGCTAACTGTTATTCCGGCTTGTAAGTTATATAGTTTTTTTTTCTTTTTTAAGACCATTTCTAATTTCTTTTTTCTTTACAGTCTCAATACGGCCATCTTAAAGTTTTTTAAAAGGAGAGCCCGAATATACAGGGAATCCGAAGGGGAGGTTGATGCTGACGGCGTGATTGACGCCGCGTCCGTTCGGAGAGCAACCGAGCACGACATACGTCGGGCGAAACTGTTCCTCGACAAAGTCGCCTACGGGGTGCTCGCCCAACAGATGGTAGATCTAGGGCTTTTTCGATAACATAAATATCCGCGTCTCGGGGGGCTATTCAATTTCCCGCCCCTAGCCCCCAAAGGTAAGAAACCGTTTTTGTATATTATAAGGGGGGGGGTAAAGAGTGTCTGGGTTTCAACGGTCCCCCTCCATACTATATATACGGAGATTTTCCCAATACTAAAATCATTCTCGCTTTAGCTTCGGCCAGAACATCATCCACCATTATCATGTGAGCATACTGTTTTTTTTCTGAAATCGTGGAAAGACTAACTTTTGAACTTATTAGGGCGTACAGTCATATTGACGATGTTCTTTTGTACACGGACGACGAGGAGGACCCGAGACAAAATTTTTACGAGTGGCAACAGCGTCAGCCACCCCCACATCAACAGCGTCAGCCACCCCCACATCAACCCCAGGAAAACCCGCCGAGAGTAAATGAACATCTGCCAAATGATTGCAGCCTCTTCAGGTAAAGTCTCTATATTTTTTAAAACTTTAATGGCTATATTCAAACATTTTTTTATAGGATCCTTGCTGATGTCCATAAGGACTTAGTGAGGATTCGCGCGGAGAATCTCGGACATGGTTTTGATCTCCGCGAGGACGACGTTGTCTTCCGGGAGTTGAGTTTTCGACTCATACCATTCGTTGACATAACACCCACTCCCGGAAACCCTATGCCGGTTTACGTTAACACGTCTCGCTCGGGCTCGTAAGTTAATTAGCATTATTTTTTTAAAGATGGATCCCTAATATCTTTTCTTTCTATTTTTAGTCTCAATGCCGCTATCACCGACTATTTCAAGGGGAGAGCGGGTACCCCCAATGAGGGAGTCCTAGACCGGTTTAGGCAAAAGCGTTTCCTCATAGCTGTAGCAAATGATGTTCATTTACAAACAGGCCTTTAATCTTTCAATTTTTTTCTATTTAAAATTATATATATATATATACAAATAAAACATGGATAAAATATTTAAAATTATATATATATACAAATAAAACATGGATAAAATATTTAAAATTATATATAGACAAATAAAACATGGATAAAGTATTTAACGCCTCTTGATTTATACATATTGCAAAAGTAAAAAAAAAAATATTACCGGAATTAAAATTCCGTGTAAAATTAAAAAAACGTTGGGATAGAAATTCCTAGGCTTGTACAGGCATTCCCCCGCTTTGCACGCGTAACGGAGAAGAGGAACCCGAGAGATATATTCCTATAACATTTCAGCGCTATTCGGAGAGAAAACGCGAGCCGCTATGGTTGTACACGCATTCCCCCGCTTTGCACGCGTAACGGAGAAGAGGAAAAAAAGAGAGAGGAAAAAAAACTCTCCTTCACAGCGCTCTCGCGCCGCTAGGCTAGTACATTCGCAAGCGTAAAAATAAAGAGACGGTCAAAGGGAAAGAGACGGTGAAAGTCAGGGAACCAAGAGAGAGAGAGAGAAAAAAAACTCTCCAGCCTTCACAGCGCTCTTGCGGGTATCGGGCTGGGTAAAGAGAAAGTGAAAGTCAGAATAAAAAAAAAGGGGACTTAGCGCAAAGAGAGAGCATACACTCAAGAACAACCTCCACCCTTCAGGTGGAGGAGGTGAGGGGGAGACACACCAACCCCCCTCCGGGGATAGAGGCATGGGGGCAAAAATTCGTCCCCCCCTTCGCGGGTATAAACCATGGGGGAAAAAAATTCATCCCCCCCTGCGCTGCCCGCGGGTATCGAGGCTTACTATTCTCTGATTTATAAAAATTATTGGAAGGTTTCCGTTAGAACTATCATACCAAAAGTGTATCCCAATGACTCAAAAAATATCACAAAATCATCAAAGTTTTTTTTTAACTACGGATATTCAAGTGAAATATTTTGAAAGAGTTTCGATCTTTATTATCGGTTATTTTAAAATTATTTCTTATGATTTCACTGTTTACATTATTTATTAAAACGTCACTGGTTAGGTTCAACATGTTTATTGAAAGGAGGTTATTAACAAAGAAGTTTTAATTAGTCCTTTAATTAATTAAGTCCTTTCTGTCCAAAAAACCAGCGCGCATGCTACCGGTTTAGGGGAACCGGTCGCTCCCAGGGGTTGTGGTAGTGCGGGTGTTCCGTGTCCATCGAAACGGGCGGTTCTTTTGGGTTCCGGCCTTGTCTTGCTATTTCCCGTACCCGGTAATCCTTAGGCCGTTTGGAGGATCGCCTGGTCTGGGGCTACGGATGGCACTACTTGAATCTGGGAAGAGATAGCCGGTGTGTGGAATCACCGGACCCGGAATTAACCGAGGGTATGGTTCGCCCAGCGGGTTGGAGGCCCAGAGGATGGTAGTGCAGGATGAAGTCTTGGGTCAAAGAGCCTGGTTTGTACAACTACCGGCTAGGCCTATCCGTGCCGTCGCGGGGGTATATTCGGCGACTACTATCGGGTAAGACCGATTTTCTCCCCCTTTATTGTTTAATATGGCCACATTCAAAGAAAATACGAGTTCTGTTCCTTCTTCCTAAGACGAAGGTTATCACTTGACTTAAGAATCAGATATTAATTTTTCTTTTTAATTGAAACTTAAAGGCATGCTTAAGAAAAAAAAAGTTTCATTACCGTTTTCCGTTGAAACAACTTATTTTACTGGTAATAAATTTAAAAAATTTACTTATCTCGGGTTTTCGGGCACAATTCCATTCCCCCCAAAACATTTTATCATTACATTAATTACTTTTGAGAGAGTACGTGCATGACATGAGTTTTAAAAGGTTCCTCCCATTTGTGCCCGGCATGCTTCGTAGTGGAACATTTTAAAACAATGGCGGAAAATTCAGTAGGCACAGTAGGATTTTTACTCGTGGTTATGCAAAATGATGTAATGTCTAGTGTACTTTAGTCAACCGCCATACTGTGCATTCTCATAGCTCAGGGCATGATTAATGCAACTCCACTATTTCTCTCTCTAGTTTCAAGCAATGGTTAAAAGACTATTCACTGCCACAGGTCGCACATTATATTTCAACTAAAATTTCCATCAATTCTCCCTGGTCGTACTATTAGCGGGTTAAGAACTAATTTGTTAAGGACATGTCTCGAAAGGGTGCTAGTTGTAACTTTTTAAAGTAGTGTTGCCAATGTGTGGGTAATTTCCCACATCGTGGGAAATTTTGGTATGGTTTTAGGCTCTGTGGGAAAAAAGGTAGTATTTTTCCGAAATCGGTGAAATGTCGTATTTTTCCTGTTAAAGGGTTATAGTGCAGATTGTGCAATTAAAATTAGACCGTTTTCGAAAATGTTGCCCAGTTAAATAATTTCAAACGGCATTTTGAAATAAATTTGCCGATTTTAAGTTTGGCACTGATAAAAAAGAAGCAAATTTTGAGAAATTCAAGGCTTTATAGCATTTTGGCGCATTTGTACATATTGTTACAGCCATGCGGAGTGATATTCTATAGTAAACTTCCTAGGAAAATATAGTCCAGATAAATATGACTGTAACTGAAGGAAATGTGGGAATTTTTTCAAATGGAAGTGGGAAAATTCACTTTCTAACATTGGCAACACTGTAAGTTTCAATAAAAAAGGAAAATTAATATCTGATCCTTCAGTCAAGTGATAATAATAATAATAATCTCAGCTTTTGTCTATGAAGGGATTTCCACACTAAGCCTCTGGCTTGTTTACAGGTGGGTCCCTTTATTAAGCATAACCTCAGTCTTATCGATACTTTTTTAAGTCTTGTTGTAATCAAGGCATTTTTGATTAATATCTGCTCCTTCAGTCTTAATTATTTATTGATTTATTTTAATGTTGAAACTGGGGTAGATTTTAGCCATTATTTCATCGCATATTCCCTTATACCATAGAATCGGCATTGTAATTTAATTTACGATTCCCTCATACCATAGAATCGGCATTATTAGTTAATTCGCGATGGGGGTTGACCAGAAATATACCAGATATTCCCACGTAGATCATTCTTAAAGTCTGTTTTAACGCCATTGTTTCAACAACAGTTAAATACGGATACTTTCTTAACTTTCACGTTCAACATAAATGACTTTAAAATATGTTTTATTCTGGCAGTTGGTGAAATAGCCAAATTGTGGTAAACGCGACTATAAATAAACTAACTAGCAATAAATTGGGAAAGGTAGCAATAATTTCGTGGAAAAACATCCAATTTAGTAATATCGTTGAAAGCAATAACAAGCACAGATTTAGTAAAACATCGTTCCTTTGGGACTGTTAGAGATTTTCTCTTCTGTGTATTTTGGAAGATTCCTCTCAATAAATCGCAGTGTGTTGGCTGCTCTATTAAGTACAAAACCCCGACCGGTACCTAGGTCGTCTAAGGACTATTTGGTGTCATTACGTTTCTCCGAAGGTGAGAATCTAAAAGCCAAAGCCGCGAACTCTGCAACCTTTGTAGCGCTTTCGTTAAGTAGGCTTTTTCGCCAAGACCGACGCGTAAAGCGCGTCTCGACTAGCGTAGCCAACAAACGCAAAAGGCACGAACGATATCGTTGCAGCGACTAGACGTAAAAATTTCACGGATGGTAGCTTCGCACCACTGGCCGCTCGACCAAGCACATATACCAAGTGTCCGAACCTGCGGTTCCTCTCGTACTTTGCAGGATTACTATCGCAACGACGAGTCAACAGTAGGGTAAAACTAACCTGTCTCACGACGGTCTTAACCCAGCTCACGTTCCCTATTAGTGGGTGAACAATCCAACGCTTGGCGAATTCTGTTTCGCAATGATAGGAAGAGCCGACATCGAAGGATCAAAAAGCGACGTCGCTATGAACGCTTGGCCGCCACAAGCCAGTTAACCCTGTGGTAACTTTTCTGACACCTCTTGCCCGTGCTAGTTTAGCAACTATTATTGCGATTTTGTTCTTCAGGTAAGTAACATGCGGTAGGAAGTTGAGTCTATCGTCTAGCACAACCCCTAGGTAGACCATGTACTAACATTTTTAATATTTACCAAGTTCAGTTTAAAAATAGGTTTTCTTTCCATACGGCTTTTGCTGGCGATTGTCAGAGCACACATTTTGCTCTCGGCAAAGGTAAGTTTTAATTTTTTCCTCCATATCTCTAGTATTACTAGCGCGTTATTTATCGATTCCTCTAACTGCCTTCTGGATGAACCCCAGGAAATAACAACATAACAACAAGGTCGTCTGCAAAAGCCTGCAGATGACACTTATCCCCTAAATTTACATCCAATGTTTTATCCGCTATTAAGTTCCAGAGAATAGGCCCGCTACACGAGCCCTGGGGGCAACCTTTGTTAGCTATTCTCTCGATATGGGTAGAGGGAGTATCAAATATAACGAGGGGTTCGCTAAAATAATTAGAAAATACTAAAAACAAATTTCTTGGACAGTCAACCTCCTTCAGTCTGGCAAGCACAGACGGCCACCACACATTGTCAAACGCCCCTGAATGTCAATG
>JAEQBA010002011.1:45260-128162 GCA_019434445.1 Phalangium opilio
AGCTCTTCCATTTAAATATTCCCATTCAGTAGAAAATCGCTCTTTGGGCTATAAATTGTTTTAAATTTGGCTACAATTTTAGAAATTTGAATTCGATCCAACGGGATTCTATCCAATAGGATATTACCAATTCATATTTAGATTCTTAGATGCATAACTAAAGAGTAGCTTTAGGTCGGCTGTTTAATTTAATTTAATTTAATTTAATTTTTAATTGTGCTTCAAAAAATGTTGAACATGATATATAAAGAAGAATAGTTGCGCACATTTAAGCCTCCCATTTTAAGCTTAGCTTGTGGTTGGGAGGCGCAGTTTAAGTAATACAATCTTTTTTATTATTATTATTATTAGAGGTTAATGAGTTAGTTATAAATAAATTTAACAATTTACAACAAAATTTCTAAATCATTTTTACCTTTTAGCCATAGTTTCACATGTTTTAAGAATAATTCTCCATCTGTTAATTTTTTTACATTAGGGTCTAATTTGTTAAATAATTTTGCTCCTATATAGCAAGCGTTTCTCTGGAATATGCTAGTGTGAGCTCTTGGTAATCTCACATTTAAGGCCGCAGCATACCTCGTACTATAATTTAGTGGATAAATGTCGGGCTTATTTTTAAAGTAGTTAATTAAAGCGGCTTTCGCGTATAACATTTTTATTGTGAACACATCAAATTCTTGGTAAATCAATTTTGTGCTGTAGAACCATGGTTTTTTCAAACAGACCCTGATCACACGGTTTTGTAGGGTGATGAGAGGTTGTAAGGTAGTCAAATGGGCACTACCCCAGCAAATTATACCATACTCAAGATGGGATTGCACTATACTATGGTAGACGCATCTCAATGTTTTTATTGCAAGGTTACTTCTGAGTTTATAGAGGTTAAAAAGAGCGTAACGTAGTGATTTAAGCACCTCTTTTATGTGCTCGTCCCATTTCAAATGGCAATCTACTTGTAACCCAAGGTATTTGGCGTTTACGCATCTTTTAAGAGTGGGGCAAGTACAGGGGAGATGTTCCCTCGGGCAATTTTCCTCGTGTATTTTAACCTCCCTATCTTCTGGCTGCCCGGACTGGGTTTGAGAGAATGTAATGTAACATGTCTTCGACACATTTAAACTTAATAGGTTACTATCTAGGATTGACTTTGATTTAGCAATGCCAAGGTTAGCTTTAGTGAAGGTTTCTTCCCAGGATTTTCCTATATATATCTGTGCCATATCATCCGCAAAAGCAACTGTGTGGTCCGATATATCAGCCTCACACATGTCGTTTATATAGATCAAAAATAGCACTGGTCCTAAAACCGTGCCTTGTGGCACTCCGTACTCGTATAATAAGTAATCACTGTAAACATCTCCTATTTTTACCCTGCCTTGCCTATTTCCCAAGTAGCTTTTAAACCAACATAGCGGCAAACCCCGTATCCCGATGTCCTCTAGTTTCTTATAAAAAATCTCGTGACTCACCGTGTCGAATGCCTTTGCCAAGTCCAGAAAGACGGCAAGGACTTTCTCGTTTTGATCAAAACTTTTTAGGACATAGTTTATAAATGATGATAGAGCATCATTGGTGGATAGATTTTCTAGGAATCCGAATTGATTTTTAGATAAAATATCAAATTGTTTCAAGTACTGGGATAGCTGACTTTTTAAGCATTTTTCTAATACCTTTGAGACAGTTGTTAGAATGGAAATAGGGCGGTAATTTGACACCATTTGCTCATCACCAGCTTTAAAGACAGGTACAATAGAGGCTATTTTACATAGTGACGGATAAATCCCTGTAGAAAAACTTAAGTTAGCAATATAAGCAAGAGGTTCTGAAATATAGTTCTTTATATGTTTTATGGTAATAGAACTAATGGAGTCAAACCCGCATGAGTGGGTGTTTTTTAAGCTGTCTATTTGTTTCATAACATCGATTGGCGTCATTGGTTTTAGAAAAAAAGAGGGATTTATCCGCTTCTGTTTGGAACAGGTTTCTACCTTATTTTGGGCCTTAATTTTACCCGCTAGTTCGATGCCAACCTTAGAAAAGAATTTATTAAAAGCATTTGCCACTTCTCGGGGGGATTCATCAGTGGAGAGTATTTCATTTATACTAACTTTAATTTTTTCAATAGGTTTTTTGGACTTTTTATTTGGGTTTGTTATTTCATTTATCGTTTTCCATAGTTTAGTGCTATCGTTACCTGCATTTACAACTTTCTGGGAGTAGTAGCTCCATTTGGTGTGTCGTATTAAGTTTGTTAATTTATTTTTATAGGATACAAAGAAAGCCTTTAAATTTTCATTAAAAGGTTCCTTTTTTATGCGGTGTCTTAGTTTTTCCCTCTTTGTTATACTAGTTACTAGGCCATTTGTGATCCAGGGTTTCAGTTTTCGACCCTTGTTTGGTTCTACACATCTCCTCGTTTTTGAAAGCTCGATATAAAATTTTATATTTTCTACGAAGTCTTCGAGCGCACTATTTACATCATTTCTTTTATAAACATTTAACCAGGTTTCAAAGGAGATAAGTAATTTTAATTTATCATAATTGATTGTCTCTAAAATTTGAGGGCATTTACTAGGCTTGGGGTCTCTCAGTGTCATATTTAATTCTAGAGCAATGGGAAAGTGGTCAGTAATAGTTAAATCCAAAATATATGTCTGGGCTTTAATACTCGGTTGGTTCTTAATAAATATGTGATCAATGCAGGTTTCTGAATTATTCGTGGTTCTAGTTGGTTCATTTATGTAAGATACGTAGCCGTAAGAGCATAGTATGTTTAAATATTCCAGTGTATTTTTATTATTTTTGTCCATTATATCGATATTTATGTCACCTAGTATTAGACAATTTTTTTGATTACTGTAATCGGCTAATTCTGCCTCAAAATATAGTAGGAAGGAATTGCAGTCAGAGTTTGGGGACCGGTAAATTGCCAGTATCCTAAACATTGAGTTTTCAAGGAGAAGATCTAGCTTAAGGCAATTTGCCGCCCCAATGGTTACTGGTGTACAATTAATTTTCAGATTTTCCTTCACAAACACCATAATACCATCACACTTATTATTAAATTTAGTTGTGCTATATGACACATAACCTGGTATTTGAAAGTAATCAATGTTTACTCCTTCAAGCCAGCATTCTGTTAGGACAATTATGCTAAACAAGTTTTTTAAGCTATTTAGGTAGATTACCAAGTGATCAAAGTTTTTATTTAAGCTTCTAATATTTAAATGGAAAATTTTTGGAGTTGCAACGTTCTGTAAATTCATCCCAGCAGGTAGTTTTGTTATCTTGGGTGAGCTTATCATGAACATTTATTAGTTTTAATTTATATAAAAAAATTGTAGGAACAGGAGAATGAAGTAAGTGTTATGTAGTTCTAATCTGTTAATAGAGCTTCTAGGGTTTGACCATTTTTTACGCGAATAGCTCGATCACCTTCTTTTTTACGGAGAAATATTTTACCGTCACTAATCCAGCAAAATTTATAATCGTTTTTAAGCGCGAATTGCTTCGTTTCATAAAGAAGTTTTTTATTTTCGAAGGTTAAGTGTTCATTTAAATATATCTTATCGTCACCGAAATCTTGATGGATGTCACTCGCCACTAGGCCTTTAGTTTTTAGTTTTTTATAGGCAATAATAAATTTATTTTTAATCTCCTCAGATTTGCATGTGACAATTATAATTCTGGGGGTTTGCTTTTCTAAGTTAGCTTTCGGATGTTTTGGAAAACGCACTGCGTTTAGCAAATCTCCTTGATTTACAACTATATTTAGGGTTTTCACTACACATTTCAAGATTCCATGTAAAGATTCATTTGCCGTTTCCTTAAGTCCTACAATATTAAATGTGCCAGAGAGTTTTTCTTGTTCTAACGTTTCTAATCTAGTTTCTAGGGTATTTACTTTCTCTTGCAGTATGTTAGTTTTTTCATCAAGTTCTTTACTTGTTTTTTTAACTTCCGTTAACTCCCCAGCGTACTTTTCCATGTCCTTCACGAAGTCGTCTATTTTGTCTGAACAGTAATTAATTGATCCCTCAAAAGCTGCCATTTTCTTATCGATTTCATCTAGTTTATCCAATTTACGGTTTATTTGATTCAAAATGTCCTCCATACTTAACTTTTGGGTGGTTTGTTGAGATTGGTTTGCTTCGCTGCCGCTTTTTTTACAGTCGTCACACTTCCAGTTGGCCTTTTTAGAACCAAGTTTTCGTAGGTTGTCGTCAGATTTTAAACTCGTACATTTAGCATGAAAATATTCACGGCACTTCCCCTTGCACTGTATCGAATCTTTATCACTAGTTGTTTCTTTATTACATTTGAAGCAATAACTCATACTTCAATTTAAAAAAAAAAACTTTAAGGCAGTAAAAAGCGACTTTATTATCAGAGCGATTATTTAATGCGACTTCACCCGACGACAGCCATTTCGCATTCTACTGTTACTAATGCGCCGTTACTTTGTGCTACGATGGCTCCGACGACTTCCTTTTCTTGTAAGTCAGGGCTAATGTCGCGTCCTCCTAGAATTTAGGAATTAATGAACTAGATGGCACCACTAACTAATGTAAACATAAACACACCCCCTTAGAAAGGAAATGCTAACAGGTAAGTTTTACCGAGTGATTAAGAACGAATAAGCACCGAAGCTGGAGTGAACAGGCAAGTATTACGCGCAACCAACCCAGGTAAGTGCTAAAACTAGGGTCAGCCGGTAAGTGCTAAGTCTAGGGTAAGCAGGCAAGTATTAATTCCATTGTGAGCAGGTAAGTGCTATGATTTAGGTCTACAGTTAAGTTTAAAGTTTGGGTCTCACAAGTAAGTACTAAATAGTTTCAACAGGTTCAAAGTACTACGTTTGGGGTCTACAGGTAAGTGCTGAAACTAGGATCTAACGGTAAGTACTAAGTTTAGGGTATACAGGTAAGTACTGAAACTAGGGTCTACCGATAAGTACCAGAACTAAACATACAATGAATGGGCAAGACTTGAACATGACCGACCCAGGGGTAACTGCAGCGCAATTCCGAACTACAATATGAACATTAAATAGCAAACTAAGGAATAAAATAAGGACAATAACTATTCTTTCTAAAATAAGGAATTATAGATACGGCTTTGGTCCGCGATTCCTATAGGGTAAAGTCGGAAGCTACTTAAACCCAGAACTGATACTAAAAGATACGATTATACGACCACTAGCCCAGGGATAATTGCGAATGCAGGTCAGCATAGATTAGACGTTAATGCTTAATTGCAAAGGCTAAGGGGTAATTAATGAGCTATCATTCATTCTACAGTTAAGATATATATCCGCGAATCCCAACGGCAAATGTTTTTAGGGACCTTAAAGAGATCGTGCCAAAGTACTAATATTAACATGCTAGTACTAACGAAAAAATAAAATAAAAATAATATCTAAAGTAAACAAGCTGGTCCAGCAACCAGAACATTTTTGCACACCCAGTCAATTTATAGGACATTGGTCCAGTGAGGCAGTGACCCCTATAAGTGTCTCAAAGTTATATTATTTCCGTCCCGGCTAAATAGAAAACCGACACAATAGGCAGGGTTCATACAACTTTGGAAAACAAATTTCCGTGAGATTTCCAGGTTTTTCCCCATATACTTCTCTGAGTTTCCTAGATGTTTCCCGTATATGGAGTATCCTATGGAGCAAATGTTAACGAAGGAGGAAGGGTAAATAGGACAATTACATAATCAAAGGGCATCCCCGATTCCCCGTATCTCTAATATAATCAGAGTTATGAGCCTCCAAAGTATAGTGTTATGATAATCCTATGGAGGGAATGTTCACGAACATTTTGCTTAATTATTCGACCTTTGTTTGACAAAATCTCAAGTTTTTAGTATCGTTGGATGTTATTGTTAGGCAAATAAGACTATAACATACTCGAAGGACATCCCTGTATCTCTAGTAGAACCAGAGTTATGAGCCTACAAAGATTAGTGGAATGTTAATCCTATGGAGGGTATGTTCATGTTATGAACATTTTGCTTAATTACTCGGCCTCTGTTTGACGCAAAGTTCCCTGACTTCCCTGAATTTTACTAAAAATTCTAAATTTCCCTGAGTTTTCCCTGAGGTTTTCGTCAACTATTTATTTCCCTGATTTTTCCAGGTTTGTATGAACCCTGATAGCTCACAGCAAGGCAAAGTTGAAAAGGGCGCGGAAATAAGTCAAATACTTTGAGCCTCATGGAAATTCGCGAGAGCGGAAATTAGCAGAACACTTGAAATGAATCCAGGGACACTATTCTCTAAAAATTTCAATGATTAAATACCCAAATCCAAATGTAAACATTAGGGTTGGTTCCATAAGGAGAGAGAGCTTAAAACCCTATTCTCTAACCCAAAACCAAATCGACATTTGAATCTCCCGCCAAACATTTCACCATCTCAAATTATTCTCTTATTTCTTTAACCTAAATCGACATTTGAATCTCCCGCCAAACCTTTCACCATCTCAAATTATTCTCTTATTTCTTTAACCTAAATCGACATTTGAATCTCCCGCCAAACATTTCACCAGCTCAAATTATTCTCTTATTTCTTTAACCTAAATCGACATTTGAATCTCCCGCCAAACATTTCACCATCTCAAATTATTCTCTTATTTCTTTAACCTAAATCGACATTTGAATCTCCCGCCAAAAATTTCACCAGCTCAAATTATTCTCTTATTTCTTTAACCCAAATCAACATTTGAATCTCCCGCGAAACACTTACCCAAATGTACGTCACTTCCTCTTTCATTGCATGTTTTTATTTCAGCATAAATTACACTAAGGCAGTAAATTAATTACCTACGATAAATTAATTTATTACTTTAAAATTAGAATTTTATTCATTATAAAACTAAGCTTTTCCTGAAGGTTTTGAACCGTTTAATTGAAATTATTTAAACTATTAGTGATGATCAATTGGCCAATATCATAAATTAACCGATGTCAATACCAATTTATTTAAAATCAATGAAACGAAAATATCAATATCAAACAATTATCCATTGGAAAAGATATCAAGCTATTCTTTAATTTAAATTTCTCAGGTTAAGTTTCAAAAGAAGATGAATTTTATTATTTTCTGACACCAAAATAGACCGATAAAAAAATTCGCCTGCAAGTTCTTTTTCCTGCAGTAGTACTGGTTTTTAGAATTGAAATCAGTTCGGTTCGGTTCATATAATTTCGACTGTACTTGAAATCGCCGAACTAAAAGGTTGTTTAATATTTTTAGTTGTCGTCTGCTTAGTGTCATAAACAACGCAGTTAAGGCTTATTGCGTTGGTATATTGTTAATAAGTTGTTAATTAACAGTTTCAAAGTTTTTAATTATGAGTAATAAAGTTAAAGGAGGTACTGTTTGTTCTATTAAAAACTGTAATAATATTACACGCGGTCATCGTTCATTAGTGGATAAGAAAGCCAGTTTTCATAAGCTTCCCACTGATCCTATTATAAGAAATGAGTGGATTGAACGAATTCGAAGCAGTTACGAAGACGGTTCTGATTGTCACGACCTAGCAAGCATGCCTAAGAAAGCGAAAATTTGGCACCCAAAAAAATCAAGCGTTATTTGTGGGATGCACTTCAATAAAAGTGGAATCAGGAAAAATGGGGAAGTGTTTCCAACTTGAGAGAGCTGAAGTAGGTGGTGCTTAAGTTTTTGTTGACGGATTTTAAATGACCCCATTTTTGAGGTATTTGGGTCGGCGATAAGTCATTAGGAACATACATTCTATTTTCAAGTTTACAATCTAAAATAAACCACAGAGTAGCCGCAACATGACAACAAACTCCCCCTTGTCCACAGCGACATTCACAAAACCCTTGTATCACAGGTCCACTTTTGTCATTTATTGCAGCATAACAGTTGTAAGTTTCACTAACTTTATACGATGCCCCTACTTTAGCTTTAACAAAAACTAGCGTTTGACTTGATTGATGGGAGAGAAAGACATTGGTGACTCTGTTTGATTTGAACATAGAATATATAAGCCTTTTCTTTATGCTCTTTAATATTTTATGGGGGTAAGGTGGAGTGTTTGATTCTTATTAGAGGGGTTAAAGTATAAGATAAACACCTACCTCTTTTCACTTATGATTCAACCTCGCTAACGCTAGACAAGATGTTAGAATGCAGTCAGTTGTGGAGAGTTAAGGCCTTTTAACGGGAACGAGGGGCTCATAAAATTTCTGAATCAAAAGTGACCGCGTTTGATGGTATGTGTCAATTGAGAGTCAAAATAGATTCTAATCCAAATTTTAATATTCAACATAATATTCAATCATGTTCATAAATTTTCACACACTTTTATAGGGGTCAAAATAAGAATTTAAGCAAACTTTAAACTTACATCTAAGGGAGGTTTGCAATTTATAACCTCTTTTGAATGTCTCCTCAATTGGAGTACCTCCTACAGCCTTTAAGTTTTAAATGTAAATTTAAGGGTATTTAGGGTAAAATTTTATCGATATGCACTAAAATTATATTGTTCAAAAATAGAAAATTAAAATTTAAAAATTGTATCATTCCGTCAACCATAATCTAAGTTCTTTAACCATAGTTTCAAGCCAGTTTATCAAAATAATATCAAGTTTTTAATTTCTTACGCCAATAAGTTTTTCTTCCATATTCTTCTTAGGGGTTCAGGATCTTTTTTCTTTCTTTTTTACGCGATTTAAGGGTTTTAATTCAGGATCTTTTTTCTTTTCTCGCGATTTAATAACAATTCGCGCACTCGCGATCCTTCTCTTCTTCTAGGGGTTTTAGGGGTTTAAAAAAAATATCTCCGAGTTTTCTCTTCCGAAAATAAACATTCAATTTGACGAAAAATAAAGGTATCAAATGAATAAAAAAATTCAATATAAAATAATACTCCGGACTTCTAAAAATTTCTTAAAGATGAGCCGACAGAGTTTCGTTAAGCATTTCAGGAATCGACTGAGGGTGGGACAGGAGGGACTTCGTATATATAACTTCTAGTTTCTCGCAAGGATCTCTGGGACAATGACGTTTGTTGATTGACTTTGTTTTGGCGAATAGTGGACCATATTTATTACGTAGCCGGGCGGATTCATGTTATCAACGAATAGGCAAAACTTTTAAATCTGGGACCAAATGGGGATTGGTCAGTTTAAGGGTTAAAAAAATGTTCTAGAAGTTTCTCGGGCCAGGTACCAGGGTAGTGACTCAAGGTCTTGTTGCTTGGGGTCTAAATCAGCGTGGCATTTCTCTGGGTTCTTGGAAAGAGTTTTCGTTGCTAGGTATTTCATTTTGCACTATGGATATAGGGGTATAGGATCTTTCTAGAAAGTTCTGTGTCAACATTGAGGGCTAGTTCCTTTTCTATTGTACTAAAGAATTTCTTTTCAGTTTATTTTAAAGGGATAGGTTTAAGTTTAAAGGGCTAATATTATCTTTATAGTATTAATTTAAGGTATATCGTTATTAATTAATGATTATTTATAAATTTAATTCGATTTTTGGGTCAAGATGGTTATAAATACCCCTTCTTGTTATGTTTGTTACTCTTAGAGTGGTGTTCAAATATGGTTTGACTAGAAAAGCCTTCAGGAACATTTTTTAGTTGCTTCGTCCAGTTTCCTTTCGGAATCTTTGTGGCAAATAAAACCGTTGGATGATTAGGCCTTGGCTTCAAAGGTGCTCTGAAATACAGTGTGAACTTAGAATTTAATTTCAAGTTCATATTTGAATGATAAAAAGATATTCAAGAATAAACCGCTTTTGTGTTGAATACATATTAGAATTATGAAGACGAAAGAGGCTAAGCCTCGGACACTGAAAATGAGAAGAGTGCGGAATGGATTCGTCTGCTTTATCCAGGAAAAATACTAAAAACCTTATTTCCTTGCCTGGTAGGAAAACGTTGAAAAACTTCTGGCAATACGTGTTTTTTCTACGGCCAACTATTCACAGGGTTATTAGTGTAAAACGCTCTACTAAGTTGCCCACAAATTCTGACCAATCATGAAAGACCACACTTTTCAGCCTCTCGAGACGGTGTGTATTGCAGCAAAAACAACTACTAGGCGAATATTTTTATCGGTCTATTGGCAGCTTCATTGCATAATTCCCGAAGTTTTTCTATTCCAAATTAGAAATATTAACGTTTTGTGATATTAAAGGAGAAATATAAATATAATTTTCGTTTCTTTTGAACTAGTTTCTATAAAGGAACTTTAATCAAATGGCCATTTGTATGAGTACACTTACCGATAGTGGATTTTACTAATCTAGACAATTACTACGTCTTTTAATTAATATTTTATAAATACTACCTGAATATTTTTTAAATATGAAAGATTATACTTTATTTCAGATTAATGAGTTAAAAAAATTGGTATCCGTGTTTCAGTTAAGCTTTGATATTGACATCGGTTAATTTACGATATCGGCTAACGATCCTAGTCTGATTATAACATTAACTCGGAACTTCAATTGTCACTAGACAGTATATAACTTCAAAATTGAGAGTTAGGAACTTTAAAACAATCTCAACAGGATATCCGTGGTTAAACTTATCATTATATGTGCTAATGTAATAAGATAATTTGACGAAGCGGCTCAGTGAACGTTGGGCAATGGCCTCAGAGTTTTGCTTGCAATGGTCAAGCTAAAATACCTCACTTGACGCAATCTTCTAAGGAGCTATTAGTAAAATAATATATTACGAACAAAAATGGTCTCACTTAGATCACAAAAATTATACTTAGCTTGAAAAATTAATATTTAAATCAAAGTAGAAAATTCAGTTAAGCAAAGGCTTAGAGCATTCCCGACGGTACATAAGACTCCCGTCTCCCGGTCTCCACTCTCCCGTCAAAACTCAAACCCGAAAGCTCGCGCAGCTAAAATTGAAAAGTTATGTCCAACGTTTAGTCAGCGGAGCGGAGCTGGAGGTTTAAACATTAAGGTGTAAAATTTACCTCTACAATGTGTCCCAGCTGTCACAAATAACACTGTAGTAATTGATTGATCTACGAGTAAGATAAATAATTAATTTGTTTATAATAAGTAGCACTGAAAGTAATAAATTATTTCAAGTCCAGAGTTGGTTCCCTCCCGAAGTTCCCGAACTACACTTGACAGTAGTAGATATAATACCTGCTTTTCAATTCTGTCTAAGGTCGGAAGGTCAAAATCTAAGTCCTCGTCGTCAACGAAAATTTCTTCCACGTCCGTAGCTTTTTTTCCCGCAGAAGTGCTGGGCAGAGGCCGAGAAGAACTGTTGACGCGGTTGTACGGAGTTACTCTATGTTTGGATTTGTTTTTAGAACAATCAGCTACAAAGGGCCCTAAATTCCCGCAACCGAAACATTTTGATCGTTTAGAGAATGTTCTAGATGGAATATGTGGAATTGGTATGTCATCTGGTTCACCGTACTTCGTCTTGAATATATTTTTTAATTGCATTTCATTCAGGGGTGACGCCTTGTTTAATCTAAACATTCTAGTTCTAAAGTCTATGTTGGCACCAAGTCCACAGAGAGTTATGGCGCCTAATTCCACAAAGTTTTCTTTAGTCGAAATTAACATTTTATGTCCTTCCAATTGCTTATTTTCTAGTTTGAGATTTACGAATATCATTCCAATGCAGTCTGTTACATCTTCGACTGCTTTAATGTTTTCTGTTAATCTACCAAACGGGAAATTGCCAAGCCTTTCCCAAAGCTTTGCTGACAGTCTTGAAAAATATCTATCACTTCGAATGAGACAATCACACGTTATCTCCCCAACCTTTACTTTCTGGAAAAATGGTGGTGTTTCGGGTCTATAATAAATATACCAATAATTTAGTTAGTATCAATTACTTAAACCACCTTATTTCCCTATCACCGGAAGTTAGCCTTAATTTAGGGCTCATACAACTATTAGTAAACCGATTTTCCTGAAATAACCAGGTTTTCTCTTATAGATATCATTCATATCCCAGATGCAAGCGTAATAAATATTTTAAAACGTAAACAACAAAAACGAATGTTACTTATGTTACTTCCATATCAGGGAAATATTTGATTTTTTTAGAAAAAAAAAAGGTAAATTTAGAGTTAAATTGGAGGAAAATTAAGCTATAAAAGTTTAAATTGTGGAAAATATAGGATACAAAATACAAGAAAATAAGCAGTTATGATACACATATACTAAAATGAAATAGAAAGTGACTTAATTTTAAAACAGTAAACGGAAGCAGACAAAGTCAATATTAAAATGGCCAAATTAAACTTTGAAATAGGATGCACAGCTTAAAATGCAGAGTAATTGTAGTATCAAATATTTGCAAACCATTTTGTTGGACTTCAACTATTCCCCCCCCCCCGACTTTCTCGCGAACAAATTTGTTTCCCCTGACATTTTCCGGTTTCCAGATTTGTATGAACCCTTACTTAAAAATCAGTTTTCCAAATGAACGCTATCGAAGCAGATGAAAAATTTCCTTTCCGTAACTCCTCTCCACAAATCCCAAAAAAAAGACTGAATTCCGGTGATAGAGAATGAAGTGGATTCTTTATTACGATTTCTAACCTCAAAATAACTGCCATGAAATCTCAAATTGAAAACCATACAAGAAATATTACGTCTGAAAGTAAATTAGATTTATTAAAAATGGATGACATTAGTAATAATTAATAACCTTTAATCTAAATAATTTTCATCACACCAATCTTGGTGATACCTGATTCTAGCTGCCATATTGGTAATTATTAACCACTGACTCTTATGTCTATCAAGGACCGTGCTTGGTGAATGAGATAGAATATGCTATCGCATTGTGCTTGGTTATATGGTTGTGGGGGACATTTTGTTGTATTAAGATCGCAACCTAAATGGCGCTGTTGTCAACAGATTCTCCCGTAATGTGTATTAAGCCCATTTTTAAAACCCTTATAAACGGCGCTTTTTTGTCCAGAATATGTTTAAGCGCTTATCGCTTGCCGTAATGAACTATGCCACTTTTGTAAAAGAGAACAAAAACTCGATGCACGGGCCTTGATAGATATAGGACGCAATATTTCAAAATTCCCACTCCGTTGAAATTTTCAATATGGCCTTGAAAATTGACCTACACCTTAGCTTCTGCCCCCACATAAAAGCTGCCTCAGACTTGAAGAGTGAAGACTGAAGACACGTTGCTACAAGATTTTTAAGAATTGGTTCAACTGGCTTCTACGCATTACTGATTCGATGTTGGAAAATGTCTACACGCTCATTTAAAACTGTGATTTTCTTAATTGCGTGACAATTGTGCATCAACTTAAAGTAATCGTTGTCGAGAAACCTTTTAAAAATACAGTGTGGAAGAGATCAGAGCAACACCTACCTTTGTGGAAAACCCCCAAAACCCCTGACGGACTACTTCACTGCAGTACATTTTCGAGCTCGTATACAGGGTGTGACATGTGTCATTGTATGCAAATGAGAACGTGCAACAAGTATCATAGTGATTATCGTTTAATGATACGCACTTTGAAACGTTAAAGACCTACGATTAAGCTTAGGAACTAAGGCATCACACTACAAATTAAAGGGCTGTTTGGTAAACCCATCAGCGTAAATGTTCGATGTGCCTACCGTCGTGGTGTAGGCACTCTTCAAGACGATTTCCATGCCTTTTATTACGTTTTCTAGCATTTGAGGAGTGATTCGTTCAATTGCGCTTTGAATTCTGGCCTTCAAGTCGTCTACATTTAAAGGTCCTGTTGCAAACACCTTCCCCTTAACATATCCCTATAAGAAGAAATCAAGTGGGGTTAGGTCAGGGGATCTTGCTGGCCACGGAAATGGTCCACCTCTACCGATCCAACGTTTAGGAAAGTGCTCAGTTAGCCATTGGCGAACATTGACCGCCCAATGTGGTGGCGCACCATCCTGCTGGAACCACAGGTCCCGCATCACTGCTAATGGTAATGCGTCTATCGCATCACAAAACTCGTGGCGCAAGAAGTGCAAATACCTGTCACCAGTAATGCTGTCCTCGAAGAAGAAAGGTCCGATTATTCTGTGCTCCAGAATGCCACACCAAACATTTATCTTCCATCGAATTTGATGGTAATGTTGCCGTAACCAGTATGGATTTCGTTGGGTCCAGTAATGTAAGTTATGTCGGTTTACCGTACCATCCCTGTGAAATGTGGCCTCATCAGAAAAAAGAACCTTTCTTAAGAACAATGGATCGGCTTCAATTAGCTCGCGCATGGTAAGACAGAAGTCTTGACGTCTTAGGTAGTCATGGTCCGTTAAGGCTTGATGGAGGAGGATATGATAGGGCCGGTAGTGATGCCGATGTAAAATGGCAAGAACGGTTGAATGGCTTAGACCAACATCTTCTCCGACCGCTCTACTACTAGTATGAGGATTGGCTTCAAAACGTGCTAGAATGTCGACTTCCCTATCATGATTACCAATTATACGGTCTCTTCTACGTTGACGGTCTTGCACGACGAAACTCCCGAAATCTCGTAGGTTTTCTCTAATGTTCGTGAAGGTTCTTCGAACCGGCCTTCGTCGGTTTGGGAAGCGTTCGGCATAAAGCAATGCCGCTTGTTAAACGTTACCGCGACATTCACCCAAAATAAACGTCATGTCCAATTTTTCTCGGTTGGAGTAGGCTGCCATTCGTCTACGACACAGGACTTACAACGTTTATACGAACTAAGCTGCTAGTAACGACGCGTACGTTTGATTGAATAATGTGCCGAATTCTCAGTGCCGCGGAAAATTCTGACCTTCGTAACCTCGTATGGATTCCTTATCTAAGTAGGCCAAAGCCACGAGTTTAGTGATGCGATAGACGCATTACTAGGGGTGTGCGAATACCACTTTTTGGATATCGAACCGGTTATCGAATACCAAAACATTTTCCTTATCAAATACCGAATCGAATAGTTTATTCCAAATCGAATACCGAATAGTTGGGCCTTGGTAATTTTTTTCCTTCCCGATTAATCGCGAATAGTTACGCCTAATAACCGCGAATATTTAACCCTAATTTTCGCGAATTCTAGGCCAACTATTCGCGGTTAATCGGGTAGTAACCCTAATATTCGCCAATAAAATTACAAAGCAAGGAGAAGAACATTTTGAAGCTCCTAAATTTCAAAATACCTCGCCTCATTGGTGGTCATGTATTTCTTAAAATTTTCCTATGCACTTGCTGGTAGTTTTTGATGGGAGACAAATAAAATTGGGATGATGTTTTTTTAAATAAGGTGGGTCTCTCTAGTGCCAAGGACCAAAATTTATGGTAGTCGAACTTTAACCGAATAGTCAGTTCGGTATTCGATATTCGAATCGAATAGTGAAAATAGGCTTATCGAATACCGAATCGAATTATTCGGTTCGGTATTCGATCGAATTATTCGATTGAAACGGTTAACCGCACACCTCTACGCATTACCATTAGCAGTGATGCGGGACCTGTGGTTCCAGCAGGATGGTGCGCCACCACATTGGGCGGTCAATGTTCGCCAATGGCTAACTGAGCACTTTCCAAACCGTTGGATCGGTAGAGGTGGACCAATTCCGTGGCCAGCAAGATCCCCTGACCTAACCCCACTTGATTTTTTCTTATATGTTAAGGGGAAGGTGTTTGCAACAGAACCTTTAAATGTAGACGACTTGACGGCCAGAATTCGAAGCGCAATTGAACGAATCACTCCTCAAATGCTAGAAAACGTAATACAAGGCATGGACAATTGTCTCTAAGTGTGCCTACACCACGACGGTAGGTACATTTACGCTGATGGGTTTACCAAACAGCTCTTTAATTTGTAGTGTGATGCCTTAAATCCTAAGCTTAATCGTAGGTCTTTAACGTTTCAAAGTGCGTATCATTAAACGATATTCACTATGATACTTGTTGCACGTTCTCATTTGCATACAATGAAACATGTCACACCCTGTATACGAGCTCGAAAATGTACTGCAGTGAAGTAGTCCGTCAGGGGTTTTGGGGGTTGCGCTGATCTCTTCCACACTGTCTGTAAATATTTATAATAAATTGATCCCATATGGCCGTGTTTATAAGAAGAACTACAAGGAAGTAACAAACCACTTTAGATTAGCCTAAATGTGTGCCCTAAAATGGGGGAATTGGGACAATGTGTAAGAGACCATTTGTATATTCTCTAGTCTAAGACAGCTTTTAGTTTTGGACAGTCCCGCCATAATTTACACGGCCATATTGAAAATTTCAAAGGAGTGGGGAGCTTAAAACACGATTTTTATATTTCAGAAATGGGTTTTACGCATTTACTGTTTGGAGTGTTGGCTGTAAAGTCTATTCGCTCAATTTAGCTCAAATGAATTCCACCTAGAACTTGTAACCGTAAAATTTAAAAGTAGGAAATAGGGCCTAATTTGACGATCCACAAAGATATTTAAATTAAAAGAACACTCAGAAGTTCCTAGGTTTCCCGTTTAAAGGACTTATTGTCCATGACTAACTTATATTTACCAGATGATCCATGGCGAAGTAAAGATAGACTCAGAGTTGAATACAAAAGAACTTTTATTGAGCGTTTAAAGAAAACAATAAACTGGTCTTAACGCGAACACTGACTAGACTGCCGTGTACAGATTGTAGGCGGAGGTTTTAATCCCCGCGAACTAATGCTTTTTAATAGTTTGACAGCGGTGGCGCTTAAAGGGATAGAATCGGATTTATCTGAGTTGGTCAAACTAACATTGGTTTTCTATAAATTAACCACCCCTAAAAACATGGGAGTCAGTAGAAATCGCGAGAAACATTTATTAATTAAAATAAACTTGAATAAAAATTAAAATTTTGAACGCCAGATTTAAAATCGGCCACCATTTTCAACCCATTACCTACGTAGGTAAAGTTCGGCCTCCGATTGGTTGCTAGTAGTTGGAATGAAAACTGTCGTTTTAGGAGTAAAAAGTAGTAGGAACGAGAATCTAGGTCAGCTTGCCTGGTGAACCGTCGTCTGCTTATATGCTTAAGAATGTCAGACGAGTAAGTATTTCTGATCATTTTGGTCCTGAATCTGAGGATGAAAGTTCGAACTCTGATTCTTTGGATTCAGAAAATTCGGAACAATTTATAATAAACGAATCTGAGGGTAGTTCTTCTGAAGTAGAAGAATTTGGTGCGCAGTCATACCATTTCGAGCCTCTGTCACTCCCGTCAATCTGTATCATACTGCGCTCACAGAATGAATCCCCCTACCAGTAGGAAAAACACTACGGAACCTAAGAGACTTATGAAGTCGAAATTGGTAGAGACGAACAAGTAACGTTTTTCGGTTGTTCGACTCTGTGTCACCAGGTGTCCTCATGATCGCAAAACAATAGCATTTTGGATCTTTTAATCGTATTTTAAAAATCATTAATTAAACTAAAATATAAAAACATATATATTTTCAGAATCCTTATTTGTCTATCTATCGAAATAAATTAACCTTATAGGGATTTATTGCAATGAAATTAAAAGAAAGTATCCCTTTAAGGCGCCACTTCGGAACAATTTAACATTGTGCAAAATTTAGTATAAAAATACAAAATTAGTAAAGCAGACGACGCGGTTTCTTCCCGGGAAGGAGAAGCTTGGTGTGGACGGTTACATCTTCCCCCCCCCCAAAGAAAAGTCGTCTGCTGCGGCACTCTTGTTTCCAATCCGCTGAGTCTTGGGCAGGCGGCGAGGAGGGCCTCCTGGCCTCGGCAGCAGTCTTCTGTCGCTGCTAATTCTCGCGATGGCGAATTCCATGGGCGGCGTCAAAACATTATGTTTCGTTCCGAATAGTCTCCCATGGTTCTCGCGAGATTGCTTGACGGGCAAAATTAAAATCACTAGACGTCACATCGGTGATTGTATGCACGCGTAAATAGGTTTCAACGTCTGCGCGAGACCGAAGAGTTTCACGCGGATATGTTGCTGGAGGGTGATAATAAATGTCCATGGTAGGACCTCCAGGCTTTGGATGCTTCCTCAGCACTATCTCACGTTTCCATCCTTTACGAAAAGGATTGACAAATCTCATTGGATTTATGGGAACAGGGTTGGACAATTCCTTATCGTCTTCCTCAGATTAAGAGGAAGAACTGGAATCGTCAGGGTGAGATAGAGGAGAGGGTAGAGGGAGAGACTTCTCCCTCGAGCTCCTATCAGGAGAGGAAGGAGGAGAAAGGTCTGGCGGTATCCGATTCACTCGGAAAACCGCTGGAGGATCTGAGAATAAGGCGAAAGCGTCTGGTTCAGATTCCGCAGGTAGATCTGGTACTTCTTCCGAGGGAACATAAGAGGATCCATCATCATCCTTGGATGAAGAGGAGGTTGAGGAAGAGGTTTCTCTAGACGACTCAGTTTGTGCTTCTTGGTCTCTCAACAGTCGTTGTCTTCTTTCTCGTCGAGTCTCACGACGTTCGTCACCAGTACTGACTCCAGCGTCCTGAAGTATAGGTACGGACTGTGACGTTGTAGAACTTGAAGAGGAAGTTGAGGATGACTGGCATCGCAATCGATCTAGCTTCTTCGCGATCTTGTAGGGACCATCCCATTTGGGACATAACTTAGCGGCGACATCACGTGCCACTTGAGACAAGAGATGCGTCTCTTTCCAGACAAGCGCACCAACGGGAAATTCAATTCTTTCCCGCCTTTGATCATAATAGCGTTTCTGGTGTGCTTGCGCTTTCTTGGCAAGCTCTTTAGACAAAGCAAGTTGCTTCGCTAAAGTTGAGAGAGAGGCGGACCTTTCAACAAAGTCCGCTACGGGCATCCCCACGTCTAAGTCCCAGGGAAATCTCGGTTCCCTACCCATGTTCAGGTAGAAAGGAGTTCTTCCTGTTGTGGTATGTGTAGTCGAGTTGATGGCGAACTGAATGAACGACAAGTTCTCGTCCCATCTTCGGTGGTCTCGACCAACGAACATTGAAATGAGTTCGCCCAGAACTCTGTTTGTGCGCTCCACAATGTTACTCTGTGGATGATACGGAGTGATGTATCGTGGTTTTACTTTGAACATCTTGAGAATGTCCTCCCAAAGTTGAGAAACGAATTGTGTCCCGTTGTCGCTTACGATGGCTTTCGGACATCCGTAGCGAACTATCACGGAGACAAGTTTCTTCGCACACGTTCTGGCTGTGATGTTCTTCATTGGGTATAGTTCGACAAATTTGGTGGCATAGTCTGTAAATACCAGGAGGTGTTTATGATGGCGACGGCTTCTTGGTAGAGGTCCCATTATGTCCACTCCCAGCAAATCAAATGGCTCAGTAATGGCCGTAGGTTGCTACACACTATTCAAACTCTAGCAACTACGTTAGCAAATGTAGGCACTAGACCAGCCGCCAAAAGTAGGCCAAAACCGCGCCCTCACTTAATATTCAGTGGTGTCGAAGGTGAAAGCGCTCCGGAATTCCTTCGGACTTTGACGGAATTCGCGGATTATCACAGCATGACAGGAGATGACATTATCGCACTTGTACCCCAAATATTAAGGGGCCGTGCATTAATCTGGTTAAGAGCCTTGAATAGGCCTAATCAGACACTAACGTGGCGTACAGTAAAAGGCGCGTTTAGAGACTATTTCTTTTCGGGTAGAGCGGAGGAATCCCTCCGCCTTGAATTAGCGCAATTATACAACCCGCCGGTGTGTCTTTTGACGCGTACATCGCGAGTATTACCGCGATGAATCAGAACCTACGCGTTCCGTACACTGATTCTGAACTTGTTGGCATTTGCAAATATCCTCCCCGAAATACGCATCCATGTCGTTCACGATAGCATAAGGACAATGCGGAGTTTCATAGAGAAGGGCCGCGTAACCGAAGAAATTTTACGAGCGACCCCCTCTAGCTCATTGTATCCTAGAGACAGTGCAAAGTCCACCCCGCGTAAATCCAGTGGGAGAAGAAATTCTCCCACCGCCGCGGTTTTAACAAAACCGCCGGGGGGAGGTGCGACATCAAAGGTTGCGACCTACACCGGCTCAGAAAGAGCAAAACGATTTAAGTCGCGTAGAATGCTATAAGTGCGGATTCTTAGGGCATTATGCTACCGCCTGTCCGAGCAAACAAGAAGTCGCGCCGCAGCACGCTTCGGGAAACGCGAAAGCGGGAAGACCAAAAGGGGAACGTCTTCCCGCCGCGCGAAGAAAGTAAAGCCCCCTATGGAAGTCAGCTCTATGGATGTGCGTCGCTGTGAGGTTGATCCTCCCGTGGCGGTAGAGGCCGTGTATTCACATGGGACTTTCGCGACCAGACTAGATTCAGGCGCTGATGCATGTTTTATCAGTTTATATCAGTGGCGTTATTTAGTCAGAACTTTAAAACCAGACTTAGTACTTCCGGAAGAAGAAGAGACTCAATGCATAGTGTTAGGCGATGGACGTTGTACCTTCACGAAGGGACGCGCGCGAATAGACTTCCGCTTAGGACAGCTAAAACTAAAGCAGGAATTTCACGTAGTTCCCTCACTACCAAACGATTTTATTCTGGGAAAAAATTTCCTGTATAAACATCGTGCCGTTTTGGATTTTGGTACAAAAACTTGTGAGATTGACGGAACGACGTTTCCATTTGTGTTAAATCTCCCTGGGTTAAAGACTCCAACACCTCAGATTATCGAGGATATTGAGCAAGCTGCCGCGTCGCCTACACTGAGTCCTAAACAGAAGGAACACTTAAAAACTCTCTTATTACGATTTCCAAAACTATTTTCGGAAAAAGCGGGACGCACTAACTTAGTATATCACGAGATACACACTACCACCGATGTTCCCGTTAGTCAACGCGCGTATCGTGTTAGCGACGAGAAAAAACGGATAATTGAAGATCATCTTCACGAAATGATCCGCGACGGAATCGTGAAACCATCCGTTAGTCCTTACGCGTCGCCTGTGGTACTTGTCCACCAGAAATGCGGAAAGATACGTTTCTGCGTCGACTACCGCGCTTTGAATAAAGTAACCGTGAAGGACCCTTATCCGCTTCCGAGAATAGAGGAACTGTTAGGGAAAATGGGTGCCCCAAAGTTCATCACAGCACTGGACTTAAAGAGCGGCTATTGGCAGATAGATCTCCATCCGCAGGCGAAAGCGAAGAAAGCTTTCATCACGCATGCGGGGAAGTACGAGTTCGAAGTACTTCCGTTCGGTCTATGCAATGCGCCGTCGTCGTTTCAACGACTCATCGACGAAGTCTTCAGGGATGGACATCACTTTTCCATCTGTGTCTATCTGGATGACATCGTCATTCCATCCAGTACTTGGGCAGACCATTTGCAAGCCTTGGAATATGTCTTTCACCGACTGTCTGAAGCAGGACTTACGCTTCAGACGAAGAAATGTCGCTTTGCGCAAAGCGAAGCGACCGTGTTAGAGCATATAGTTAATGAACGAGGGATTCATATTGATCCCTCCAAGACTAAGGCGATAATAGACTTTCCCGTCCCCAAGAACGTGGCGGGATGGCACTCACGATTCATCCCGCAGTATTCAAAGATCGTTGCCCCGTTAAACCATCTGAAGAAGAAAGACGTTCCGTTCCAGTGGGAAGAAGAACAGCAGAAAGCGTTCCAGGCCATCAAGGATGCGATCTGTATGGCGCCTCCTTTAGCGGCTTATAACCCTAAGTTGCCGTGTATCCTGACCACGGATGCTAGCGACGCCGGACTTGGAGCTTTCCTGTCGCAAATCCAAGATGACGTCGAGGTGCCTATTGCCTATGCCAGTAAACAGCTGACCGACGTCCAGCGAAGATAAACCACCACGGAAAAGGAATGTCTTGCCATCTATTGGGGAGTTGGAAAGTTCCGGCCATATTTGGAGAATATACCGTTCACCGTGATCACCTATCACAAAGCACTCCAGTGGTTATTCACGTTGAAAGAACCCAATTCTCGACTTGTTCGTTGGGCAATGTACCTGCAGACGCATGACTTCAAGATCATACACAAGAAGGGAGTTGAGAACAAGGTTGCGGACGCATTATCAAGAGCGCCTGTCTCTCTATTAGCCATGTCTTTGGAAGACATGACTTCACCGTCCTCGTCAGAAGATTCCAGTCCAGCGGAATCCTCTTCAATGACGTCGACTTCGTCATCAACCAGTAGAGCATTAGCTCCTCCCGCCAATCACGCATTGTACCACTCTTTCACGCTGGAAGAAGTGCGAAAACCCCAACAAGATGAACAAGCCACCAATGCCATCATAGTCCAGTTGCCAGGAGATAATCCTCAAAGACTTCGGTACTACGAGCTAAAGAACGATGTCCTGTACCGAAAGGCATATGGTAGACAACCAGCGAAAATCTATTTGCCACAGCGGTTCCGGCGGGACGCCATCCGCTTATTTCACGACCACCCTCTATCTGGACATCGAGGTCGGGATCGTACCTTCGATAAAGTTCGGGCCAGATACTGGTGGCCATCATTCCGGCAGGACGTTACCCAATACGTCCGCGAATGTCCTTTGTGTCAAATGCACAAGGCCCGCAATAGAAAACGTCCAGGTCTCATGCAACCTACGGCCATTACTGAGCCATTTGATTTGCTGGGAGTGGACATAATGGGACCTCTACCAAGAAGCCGTCGCCATCATAAACACCTCCTGGTATTTACAGACTATGCCACCAAATTTGTCGAACTATACCCAATGAAGAACATCACAGCCAGAACGTGTGCGAAGAAACTTGTCTCCGTGATAGTTCGCTACGGATGTCCGAAAGCCATCGTAAGCGACAACGGGACACAATTCGTTTCTCAACTTTGGGAGGACATTCTCAAGATGTTCAAAGTAAAACCACGATACATCACTCCGTATCATCCACAGAGTAACATTGTGGAGCGCACAAACAGAGTTCTGGGCGAACTCATTTCAATGTTCGTTGGTCGAGACCACCGAAGATGGGACGAGAACTTGTCGTTCATTCAGTTCGCCATCAACTCGACTACACATACCACAACAGGAAGAACTCCTTTCTACCTGAACATGGGTAGGGAACCGAGATTTCCCTGGGACTTAGACGTGGGGATGCCCGTAGCGGACTTTGTTGAAAGGTCCGCCTCTCTCTCAACTTTAGCGAAGCAACTTGCTTTGTCTAAAGAGCTTGCCAAGAAAGCGCAAGCACACCAGAAACGCTATTATGATCAAAGGCGGGAAAGAATTGAATTTCCCGTTGGTGCGCTTGTCTGGAAAGAGACGCATCTCTTGTCTCAAGTGGCACGTGATGTCGCCGCTAAGTTATGTCCCAAATGGGATGGTCCCTACAAGATCGCGAAGAAGCTAGATCGATTGCGATGCCAGTCATCCTCAACTTCCTCTTCAAGTTCTACAACGTCACAGTCCGTACCTATACTTCAGGACGCTGGAGTCAGTACTGGTGACGAACGTCGTGAGACTCGACGAGAAAGAAGACAACGACTGTTGAGAGACCAAGAAGCACAAACTGAGTCGTCTAGAGAAACCTCTTCCTCAACCTCCTCTTCATCCAAGGATGATGATGGATCCTCTTATGTTCCCTCGGAAGAAGTACCAGATCTACCTGCGGAATCTGAACCAGACGCTTTCGCCTTATTCTCAGATCCTCCAGCGGTTTTCCGAGTGAATCGGATACCGCCAGACCTTTCTCCTCCTTCCTCTCCTGATAGGAGCTCGAGGGAGAAGTCTCTCCCTCTACCCTCTCCTCTATCTCACCCTGACGATTCCAGTTCTTCCTCTTAATCTGAGGAAGACGATAAGGAATTGTCCAACCCTGTTCCCATAAATCCAATGAGATTTGTCAATCCTTTTCGTAAAGGATGGAAACGTGAGATAGTGCTGAGGAAGCATCCAAAGCCTGGAGGTCCTACCATGGACATTTATTATCACCCTCCAGCAACATATCCGCGTGAAACTCTTCGGTCTCGCGCAGACGTTGAAACCTATTTACGCGTGCATACAATCACCGATGTGACGTCTAGTGATTTTAATTTTGCCCGTCAAGCAATCTCGCGAGAACCATGGGAGACTATTCGGAACGAAACATAATGTTTTGACGCCGCCCATGGAATTCGCCATCGCGAGAATTAGCAGCGACAGAAGACTGCTGCCGAGGCCAGGAGGCCCTCCTCGCCGCCTGCCCAAGACTCAGCGGATTGGAAACAAGAGTGCCGCAGCAGACGACTTTTCTTTGGGGGGGGGGAAGATGTAACCGTCCACACCAAGCTTCTCCTTCCCGGGAAGAAACCGCGTCGTCTGCTTTACTAATTTTGTATTTTTATACTAAATTTTGCACAATGTTAAATTGTTCCGAAGTGGCGCCTTAAAGGGATACTTTCTTTTAATTTCATTGCAATAAATCCCTATAAGGTTAATTTATTTCGATAGATAGACAAATAAGGATTCTGAAAATATATATGTTTTTATATTTTAGTTTAATTAATGATTTTTAAAATACGATTAAAAGATCCAAAATGCTATTGTTTTGCGATCATGAGGACACCTGGTGACACAGAGTCGAACAACCGAAAAACGTTACTTGTTCGTCTCTACCAATTTCGACTTCATAAGTCTCTTAGGTTCCGTAGTGTTTTTCCTACTGGTAGGGGGATTCATTCTGTGAGCGCAGTATGATACAGATTGACGGGAGTGACAGAGGCTCGAAATGGTATGACTGCGCACCAAATTCTTCTACTTCAGAAGAACTACCCTCAGATTCGTTTATTATAAATTGTTCCGAATTTTCTGAATCCAAAGAATCAGAGTTCGAACTTTCATCCTCAGATTCAGGACCAAAATGATCAGAAATACTTACTCGTCTGACATTCTTAAGCATATAAGCAGACGACGGTTCACCAGGCAAGCTGACCTAGATTCTCGTTCCTACTACTTTTTACTCCTAAAACGACAGTTTTCATTCCAACTACTAGCAACCAATCGGAGGCCGAACTTTACCTACGTAGGTAATGGGTTGAAAATGGTGGCCGATTTTAAATCTGGCGTTCAAAATTTTAATTTTTATTCAAGTTTATTTTAATTAATAAATGTTTCTCGCGATTTCTACTGACTCCCATGTTTTTAGGGGTGGTTAATTTATAGAAAACCAATGTTAGTTTGACCAACTCAGATAAATCCGATTCTATCCCTTTAAGCGCCACCGCTGTCAAACTATTAAAAAGCATTAGTTCGCGGGGATTAAAACCTCCGCCTACAATCTGTACACGGCAGTCTAGTCAGTGTTCGCGTTAAGACCAGTTTATTGTTTTCTTTAAACGCTCAATAAAAGTTCTTTTGTATTCAACTCTGAGTCTATCTTTACTTCGCCATGGATCATCTGGTAAATATAAGTTAGTCATGGACAATAAGTCCTTTAAACGGGAAACCTAGGAACTTCTGAGTGTTCTTTTAATTTAAATATCTTTGTGGATCGTCAAATTAGGCCCTATTTCCTACTTTTAAATTTTACGGTTACAAGTTCTAGGTGGAATTCATTTGAGCTAAATTGAGCGAATAGACTTTACAGCCAACACTCCAAACAGTAAATGCGTAAAACCCATTTCTGAAATATAAAAATCGTGTTTTAAGCTCCCCACTCCTTTGAAATTTTCAATATGGCCGTGTAAATTATGGCGGGACTGTCCAAAACTAAAAGCTGTCTTAGACTAGAGAATATACAAATGGTCTCTTACACATTGTCCCAATTCCCCCATTTTAGGGCACACATTTAGGCTAATCTAAAGTGGTTTGTTACTTCCTTGTAGTTCTTCTTATAAACACGGCCATATGGGATCAATTTATTATAAATATTTACAGACAGTGTGGAAGAGATCAGCGCAACCCCCAAAACCCCTGACGGACTACTTCACTGCAGTACATTTTCGAGCTCGTATACAGGGTGTGACATGTTTCATTGTATGCAAATGAGAACGTGCAACAAGTATCATAGTGAATATCGTTTAATGATACGCACTTTGAAACGTTAAAGACCTACGATTAAGCTTAGGATTTAAGGCATCACACTACAAATTAAAGAGCTGTTTGGTAAACCCATCAGCGTAAATGTACCTACCGTCGTGGTGTAGGCACACTTAGAGACAATTGTCCATGCCTTGTATTACGTTTTCTAGCATTTGAGGAGTGATTCGTTCAATTGCGCTTCGAATTCTGGCCGTCAAGTCGTCTACATTTAAAGGTTCTGTTGCAAACACCTTCCCCTTAACATATAAGAAAAAATCAAGTGGGGTTAGGTCAGGGGATCTTGCTGGCCACGGAATTGGTCCACCTCTACCGATCCAACGGTTTGGAAAGTGCTCAGTTAGCCATTGGCGAACATTGACCGAATAATTCGATTCGGTATTCGATAAGCCTATTTTCACTATTCGATTCGAATATCGAATACCGAACTGACTATTCGGTTAAAGTTCGACTACCATAAATTTTGGTCCTTGGCACTAGAGAGACCCACCTTATTTAAAAAAACATCATCCCAATTTTATTTGTCTCCCATCAAAAACTACCAGCAAGTGCATAGGAAAATTTTAAGAAATACATGACCACCAATGAGGCGAGGTATTTTGAAATTTAGGAGCTTCAAAATGTTCTTCTCCTTGCTTTGTAATTTTATTGGCGAATATTAGGGTTACTACCCGATTAACCGCGAATAGTTGGCCTAGAATTCGCGAAAATTAGGGTTAAATATTCGCGGTTATTAGGCGTAACTATTCGCGATTAATCGGGAAGGAAAAAAATTACCAAGGCCCAACTATTCGGTATTCGATTTGGAATAAACTATTCGATTCGGTATTTGATAAGGAAAATGTTTTGGTATTCGATAACCGGTTCGATATCCAAAAAGTGGTATTCGCACACCCCTAGTAATGCGTCTATCGCATCACTAAACTCGTGGCTTTGGCCTACTTAGATAAGGAATCCATACGAGGTTACGAAGGTCAGAATTTTCCGCGGCACTGAGAATTCGGCACATTATTCAATCAAACGTACGCGTCGTTACTAGCAGCTTAGTTCGTATAAACGTTGTAAGTCCTGTGTCGTAGACGAATGGCAGCCTACTCCAACCGAGAAAAATTGGACATGACGTTTATTTTGGGTGAATGTCGCGGTAACGTTTAACAAGCGGCATTGCTTTATGCCGAACGCTTCCCAAACCGACGAAGGCCGGTTCGAAGAACCTTCACGAACATTAGAGAAAACCTACGAGATTTCGGGAGTTTCGTCGTGCAAGACCGTCAACGTAGAAGAGACCGTATAATTGGTAATCATGATAGGGAAGTCGACATTCTAGCACGTTTTGAAGCCAATCCTCATACTAGTAGTAGAGCGGTCGGAGAAGATGTTGGTCTAAGCCATTCAACCGTTCTTGCCATTTTACATCGGCATCACTACCGGCCCTATCATATCCTCCTCCATCAAGCCTTAACGGACCATGACTACCTAAGACGTCAAGACTTCTGTCTTACCATGCGCGAGCTAATTGAAGCCGATCCATTGTTCTTAAGAAAGGTTCTTTTTTCTGATGAGGCCACATTTCACAGGGATGGTACGGTAAACCGACATAACTTACATTACTGGACCCAACGAAATCCATACTGGTTACGGCAACATTACCATCAAATTCGATGGAAGATAAATGTTTGGTGTGGCATTCTGGAGCACAGAATAATCGGACCTTTCTTCTTCGAGGACAGCATTACTGGTGACAGGTATTTGCACTTCTTGCGCCACGAGTTTTGTGATGCGATAGACGCATTACCATTAGCAGTGATGCGGGACCTGTGGTTCCAGCAGGATGGTGCGCCACCACATTGGGCGGTCAATGTTCGCCAATGGCTAACTGAGCACTTTCCTAAACGTTGGATCGGTAGAGGTGGACCATTTCCGTGGCCAGCAAGATCCCCTGACCTAACCCCACTTGATTTCTTCTTATAGGGATATGTTAAGGGGAAGGTGTTTGCAACAGGACCTTTAAATGTAGACGACTTGAAGGCCAGAATTCAAAGCGCAATTGAACGAATCACTCCTCAAATGCTAGAAAACGTAATAAAAGGCATGGAAATCGTCTTGAAGAGTGCCTACACCACGACGGTAGGCACATCGAACATTTACGCTGATGGGTTTACCAAACAGCCCTTTAATTTGTAGTGTGATGCCTTAGTTCCTAAGCTTAATCGTAGGTCTTTAACGTTTCAAAGTGCGTATCATTAAACGATAATCACTATGATACTTGTTGCACGTTCTCATTTGCATACAATGACACATGTCACACCCTGTATACGAGCTCGAAAATGTACTGCAGTGAAGTAGTCCGTCAGGGGTTTTGGGGGTTTTCCACAAAGGTAGGTGTTGCTCTGATCTCTTCCACACTGTATTTTTAAAAGGTTTCTCGACAACGATTACTTTAAGTTGATGCACAATTGTCACGCAATTAAGAAAATCACAGTTTTAAATGAGCGTGTAGACATTTTCCAACATCGAATCAGTAATGCGTAGAAGCCAGTTGAACCAATTCTTAAAAATCTTGAAGCAACGTGTCTTCAGTCTTCACTCTTCAAGTCTGAGGCAGCTTTTATGTGGGGGCAGAAGCTAAGGTGTAGGTCAATTTTCAAGGCCATATTGAAAATTTCAACGGAGTGGGAATTTTGAAATATTGCGTCCTATATCTATCAAGGCCCGTGCATCGAGTTTTTGTTCTCTTTTACAAAAGTGGCATAGTTCATTACGGCAAGCGATAAGCGCTTAAACATATTCTGGACAAAAAAGCGCCGTTTATAAGGGTTTTAAAAATGGGCTTAATACACATTACGGGAGAATCTGTTGACAACAGCGCCATTTAGGTTGCGATCTTAATACAACAAAATGTCCCCCACAACCATATAACCAAGCACAATGCGATAGCATATTCTATCTCATTCACCAAGCACGGTCCTTGATAGACATAAGAGTCAGTGGTTAATAATTACCAATATGGCAGCTAGAATCAGGTATCACCAAGATTGGTGTGATGAAAATTATTTAGATTAAAGGTTATTAATTATTACTAATGTCATCCATTTTTAATAAATCTAATTTACTTTCAGACGTAATATTTCTTGTATGGTTTTCAATTTGAGATTTCATGGCAGTTATTTTGAGGTTAGAAATCGTAATAAAGAATCCACTTCATTCTCTATCACCGGAATTCAGTCTTTTTTTTGGGATTTGTGGAGAGGAGTTACGGAAAGGAAATTTTTCATCTGCTTCGATAGCGTTCATTTGGAAAACTGATTTTTAAGTAAGGGTTCATACAAATCTGGAAACCGGAAAATGTCAGGGGAAACAAATTTGTTCGCGAGAAAGTCGGGGGGGGGGGAATAGTTGAAGTCCAACAAAATGGTTTGCAAATATTTGATACTACAATTACTCTGCATTTTAAGCTGTGCATCCTATTTCAAAGTTTAATTTGGCCATTTTAATATTGACTTTGTCTGCTTCCGTTTACTGTTTTAAAATTAAGTCACTTTCTATTTCATTTTAGTATATGTGTATCATAACTGCTTATTTTCTTGTATTTTGTATCCTATATTTTCCACAATTTAAACTTTTATAGCTTAATTTTCCTCCAATTTAACTCTAAATTTACCTTTTTTTTTTCTAAAAAAATCAAATATTTCCCTGATATGGAAGTAACATAAGTAACATTCGTTTTTGTTGTTTACGTTTTAAAATATTTATTACGCTTGCATCTGGGATATGAATGATATCTATAAGAGAAAACCTGGTTATTTCAGGAAAATCGGTTTACTAATAGTTGTATGAGCCCTAAATTAAGGCTAACTTCCGGTGATAGGGAAATAAGGTGGTTTAAGTAATTGATACTAACTAAATTATTGGTATATTTATTATAGACCCGAAACACCACCATTTTTCCAGAAAGTAAAGGTTGGGGAGATAACGTGTGATTGTCTCATTCGAAGTGATAGATATTTTTCAAGACTGTCAGCAAAGCTTTGGGAAAGGCTTGGCAATTTCCCGTTTGGTAGATTAACAGAAAACATTAAAGCAGTCGAAGATGTAACAGACTGCATTGGAATGATATTCGTAAATCTCAAACTAGAAAATAAGCAATTGGAAGGACATAAAATGTTAATTTCGACTAAAGAAAACTTTGTGGAATTAGGCGCCATAACTCTCTGTGGACTTGGTGCCAACATAGACTTTAGAACTAGAATGTTTAGATTAAACAAGGCGTCACCCCTGAATGAAATGCAATTAAAAAATATATTCAAGACGAAGTACGGTGAACCAGATGACATACCAATTCCACATATTCCATCTAGAACATTCTCTAAACGATCAAAATGTTTCGGTTGCGGGAATTTAGGGCCCTTTGTAGCTGATTGTTCTAAAAACAAATCCAAACATAGAGTAACTCCGTACAACCGCGTCAACAGTTCTTCTCGGCCTCTGCCCAGCACTTCTGCGGGAAAAAAAGCTACGGACGTGGAAGAAATTTTCGTTGACGACGAGGACTTAGATTTTGACCTTCCGACCTTAGACAGAATTGAAAAGCAGGTATTATATCTACTACTGTCAAGTGTAGTTCGGGAACTTCGGGAGGGAACCAACTCTGGACTTGAAATAATTTATTACTTTCAGTGCTACTTATTATAAACAAATTAATTATTTATCTTACTCGTAGATCAATCAATTACTACAGTGTTATTTGTGACAGCTGGGACACATTGTAGAGGTAAATTTTACACCTTAATGTTTAAACCTCCAGCTCCGCTCCGCTGACTAAACGTTGGACATAACTTTTCAATTTTAGCTGCGCGAGCTTTCGGGTTTGAGTTTTGACGGGAGAGTGGAGACCGGGAGACGGGAGTCTTATGTACCGTCGGGAATGCTCTAAGCCTTTGCTTAACTGAATTTTCTACTTTGATTTAAATATTAATTTTTCAAGCTAAGTATAATTTTTGTGATCTAAGTGAGACCATTTTTGTTCGTAATATATTATTTTACTAATAGCTCCTTAGAAGATTGCGTCAAGTGAGGTATTTTAGCTTGACCATTGCAAGCAAAACTCTGAGGCCATTGCCCAACGTTCACTGAGCCGCTTCGTCAAATTATCTTATTACATTAGCACATATAATGATAAGTTTAACCACGGATATCCTGTTGAGATTGTTTTAAAGTTCCTAACTCTCAATTTTGAAGTTATATACTGTCTAGTGACAATTGAAGTTCCGAGTTAATGTTATAATCAGACTAGGATCGTTAGCCGATATCGTAAATTAACCGATGTCAATATCAAAGCTTAACTGAAACACGGATACCAATTTTTTTAACTCATTAATCTGAAATAAAGTATAATCTTTCATATTTAAAAAATATTCAGGTAGTATTTATAAAATATTAATTAAAAGACGTAGTAATTGTCTAGATTAGTAAAATCCACTATCGGTAAGTGTACTCATACAAATGGCCATTTGATTAAAGTTCCTTTATAGAAACTAGTTCAAAAGAAACGAAAATTATATTTATATTTCTCCTTTAATATCACAAAACGTTAATATTTCTAATTTGGAATAGAAAAACTTCGGGAATTATGCAATGAAGCTGCCAATAGACCGATAAAAATATTCGCCTAGTAGTTGTTTTTGCTGCAATACACACCGTCTCGAGAGGCTGAAAAGTGTGGTCTTTCATGATTGGTCAGAATTTGTGGGCAACTTAGTAGAGCGTTTTACACTAATAACCCTGTGAATAGTTGGCCGTAGAAAAAACACGTATTGCCAGAAGTTTTTCAACGTTTTCCTACCAGGCAAGGAAATAAGGTTTTTAGTATTTTTCCTGGATAAAGCAGACGAATCCATTCCGCACTCTTCTCATTTTCAGTGTCCGAGGCTTAGCCTCTTTCGTCTTCATAATTCTAATATGTATTCAACACAAAAGCGGTTTATTCTTGAATATCTTTTTATCATTCAAATATGAACTTGAAATTAAATTCTAAGTTCACACTGTATTTCAGAGCACCTTTGAAGCCAAGGCCTAATCATCCAACGGTTTTATTTGCCACAAAGATTCCGAAAGGAAACTGGACGAAGCAACTAAAAAATGTTCCTGAAGGCTTTTCTAGTCAAACCATATTTGAACACCACTCTAAGAGTAACAAACATAACAAGAAGGGGTATTTATAACCATCTTGACCCAAAAATCGAATTAAATTTATAAATAATCATTAATTAATAACGATATACCTTAAATTAATACTATAAAGATAATATTAGCCCTTTAAACTTAAACCTATCCCTTAAAAATAAACTGAAAAGAAATTCTTTAGTACAATAGAAAAGGAACTAGCCCTCAATGTTGACACAGAACTTTCTAGAAAGATCCTATACCCCTATATCCATAGTGCAAAATGAAATACCTAGCAACGAAAACTCTTTCCAAGAACCCAGAGAAATGCCACGCTGATTTAGACCCCAAGCAACAAGACCTTGAGTCACTACCCTGGTACCTGGCCCGAGAAACTTCTAGATTTTTTTAACCCTTAAACTGACCAATCCCCATTTGGTCCCAGATTTAAAAGTTTTGCCTATTCGTTGATAACATGAATCCGTATGTTCCTAATACTTATCGCCGACCCAAATAAGTCAAAAAAACGTCATTGTCCCAGAGATCCTTGCGAGAAACTAGAAGTTATATATACGAAGTCCCTCCTGTCCCACCCTCAGTCGATTCCTGAAATGCTTAACGAAACTCTGTCGGCTCATCTTTAAGAAATTTTATTGAAGTCCGGAGTATTATTTTATATTGAATTTTTTTATTCATTTGATACCAATTTTTCGTCAAATTGAATGTTTTTTTCGGAAGTGACAATCAGAACCGTCTTCGTAACCCTTCGAATTCGTTCAATCCACTCAATTGTTATAATAGGATCAGAAAAAAGCTTATGAAAACTGGCTTTCTTATCCACTAATGAACGATGACCGCGTGTAATATTATTACAGTTTTTAATAGAACAAACAGTACCTCCTTTAACTTTATTACTCATAATTAAAAACTTTGAAACTGTTAATTAACAACTTATTAACAATATACCAACGCAATAAGCCTTAACTGCGTTGTTTATGACACTAAGCAGACGACAACTAAAAATATTAAACAACCTTTTAGTTCGGCGATTTCAAGTACAGTCGAAATTATATGAACCGAACCGAACTGATTTCAATTCTAAAAACCAGTACTACTGCAGGAAAAAGAACTTGCAGGCGAATTTTTTTATCGGTCTATTTTGGTGTCAGAAAATAATAAAATTCATCTTCTTTTGAAACTTAACCTGAGAAATTTAAATTAAAGAATAGCTTGATATCTTTTCCAATGGATAATTGTTTGATATTGATATTTTCGTTTCATTGATTTTAAATAAATTGGTATTGACATCGGTTAATTTATGATATTGGCCAATTGATCATCACTAATAGTTTAAATAATTTCAATTAAACGGTTCAAAACCTTCAGGAAAAGCTTAGTTTTATAATGAATAAAATTCTAATTTTAAAGTAATAAATTAATTTATCGTAGGTAATTAATTTACTGCCTTAGTGTAATTTATGCTGAAATAAAAACATGCAATGAAAGAGGAAGTGACGTACATTTGGGTAAGTGTTTCGCGGGAGATTCAAATGTTGATTTGGGTTAAAGAAATAAGAGAATAATTTGAGCTGGTGAAATTTTTGGCGGGAGATTCAAATGTCGATTTAGGTTAAAGAAATAAGAGAATAATTTGAGATGGTGAAATGTTTGGCGGGAGATTCAAATGTCGATTTAGGTTAAAGAAATAAGAGAATAATTTGAGCTGGTGAAATGTTTGGCGGGAGATTCAAATGTCGATTTAGGTTAAAGAAATAAGAGAATAATTTGAGATGGTGAAAGGTTTGGCGGGAGATTCAAATGTCGATTTAGGTTAAAGAAATAAGAGAATAATTTGAGATGGTGAAATGTTTGGCGGGAGATTCAAATGTCGATTTGGTTTTGGGTTAGAGAATAGGGTTTTAAGCTCTCTCTCCTTATGGAACCAACCCTAATGTTTACATTTGGATTTGGGTATTTAATCATTGAAATTTTTAGAGAATAGTGTCCCTGGATACATTTCAAGTGTTCTGCTAATTTCCGCTCTCGCGAATTTCCATGAGGCTCAAAGTATTTGACTTATTTCCGCGCCCTTTTCAACTTTGCCTTGCTGTGAGCTATCAGGGTTCATACAAACCTGGAAAAATCAGGGAAATAAATAGTTGACGAAAACCTCAGGGAAAACTCAGGGAAATTTAGAATTTTTAGTAAAATTCAGGGAAGTCAGGGAACTTTGCGTCAAACAGAGGCCGAGTAATTAAGCAAAATGTTCATAACATGAACATACCCTCCATAGGATTAACATTCCACTAATCTTTGTAGGCTCATAACTCTGGTTCTACTAAAGATACAGGGATGTCCTTCGAGTATGTTATAGTCTTATTTGCCTAACAATAACATCCAACGATACTAAAAACTTGAGATTTTGTCAAACAAAGGTCGAATAATTAACTGATATCTGAGAACAGATAACTGAGAACTGACAACTGATATCTGAGAACAGATAACTGGGAACTGACAACTGATATCTGAGAACAGATAACTGGGAACTGACAACTGATATCTGAGAACAGAAAACTGGGAACTGACAACTGATATCTGAGAACAGATAACTGGGAACTGACAACTGATATCTGAGAACAGATAACTGGGAACTGACAACTGATATCTGAGAACAGATAACTGGGAACTGACAACTGATATCTGAGAACAGATAACTGGGAACTGACAACTGATATCTGAGAACAGATAACTGGGAACTGACAACTGATATCTGAGAACAGATAACTGGGAACTGACAACTGATATCTGAGAACAGATAACTGGGAACTGACAACTGATATCTGAGAACAGATAACTGGGAACTGACAACTGATATCTGAGAACAGATAACTGGGAACTGACAACTGATATCTGAGAACAGATAACTGGGAACTGACAACTGATATCTGAGAACAGATAACTGGGAACTGACAACTGATATCTGAGAACAGATAACTGGGAACTGACAACTGATATCTGAGAACAGATAACTGGGAACTGACAACTGATATCTGAGAACAGATAACTGGGAACTGACAACTGATATCTGAGAACAGATAACTGGGAACTGACAACTGATATCTGAGAACAGATAACTGGGAACTGACAACTGATAACTGAGAACAGATAACTGGGAACTGACAACTGATATCTGAGAACAGATAACTAGGAACTGACAACTGATATCTGAGAACAGATAACTGGGAACTGACAAACATTATCGGAATGTTATCCGGTTATATAGTTAAGGCATCGCGATAAAAAATAAAGATTACAAGAATGACCGCGATGCATAAAAAAACACAAGTACAGAAAAAAGAATCTGGATATAGATAAAAAACAACCGGTATTATCTCTAATTTACAACAGTCCCTCTTAATATCGGTGGTTTCAATCTTCTATCCAGGGGGTGGTCATTTAAATTATTTCCAGTCCAAGGGATTTGACGCAGAAGAGGTGCTTCGGACGGAACAGGCTCTTTGTACAGATGTCAGCTGGCATTTCCTCTGTTGGTAGATACCGCAAGGCTATATGTCCCTGGTCGTAGGTGTCTCGAATGAAGTGGTGCTGGATATCAATGTGCTTCGTTCTGGCATGGAAAACAGGATTCTGAACGAGTTTCTGGGCACCCTGGTTGTCGTTGTACAGCTCGATCGCCTGAACTGATACTCCAAGTTCGTTGAGAAGTCCCTTGAGATATATGGCTTCTTTGGTTGCGTCGGACATTGCCATATATTCTGCTTCTGTACTGGGCAAGGCAACAGTTCGCCTTTCCGGGCTTCCCAGGATACTGCAGCACCGGCTAGCTTGAAAACATATCCAGTATATGATTTCCTATCTTTCGGACAGCCTCCATAGTCTGCATCAACGAAACCCTGGATTGGCAATCCGGTCTTCCGATAAAGCAACCCATGATGAAGAGTTCCCTTCAGGTATCTCAGAACTCTTTTCCGGCAATCCAATGAGTTTCGTCATAACTTGTATTGAACTGGCTCAATGCGCTGACTGAATACGCCATATCCGGTCGTGATGACACTACCAGGTACATGAGAGAGCCGACCAGAGATTGATACGGAATACGACTGATGTCTTCTGCTACTGGGTGTTCCGGATTTTGCAACTTGTTGTTGCCATCCATTGGAGTCGCTATTGCTTTGGAGTCTTGCATGTTGAAACGTTTCAGGACCGTTTCTGCATATTTCGCTTGGGAAATCCGGATGGTATTTTGTTTTAAATCTTGGTGAAATTCCATTCCGAGACAGTGATGGATTGGCCCCAGGTCCTTCATATCGAATTTTCTCCCAAGTTCAAGCTTTACATCAATCATCCAATCCGGGTTGTTGCTTGCAAGGATCAGATCGTCTACGTAGACTCCAATGATCATAACATCTTCCGCGACTCGTAAAACGTATAAGCAGGGGTCGCTCTTCAATGGTGTCATTCCAATCTCCGAAAGTCTTTGATGTAACTTCTTGTACCATTGACGGCCCGATTGTTTTAGGCCGTAGAGGGATTTCTTGATACGACACACTTTATGTCCCTCTTCTTCCAGGTCGCTGGTCCATTTCTTTGCTCTGGCAATGATTGACTTGTCGAATCGGGTTGACTTGACGATTTCTTCGAGGGATTCTGTTAATCCTTCCGGGACGACCATATATATTTCCTCCTCGAGTTCGCCATTAAGGTAGGCCGTGACGACATCTATCTGGTGGACTTCCAAACCGATTTCCACAGCTAGGGTCATAAGCAGTCTTATGGAGCTGGATCTAATGACGGGTGCGAACGTCTCTTGGTAGTCGATCCCTGGTCTCTGGGCAAAACCTTTCGCTACGAGCCTGGCTTTCCTTTTCTCTACTTCTCCGCTGGGTAAGTACTTCGTTCGGAAGACTAGACGATTTCCAAGGACCTTCTGGTTTTCCGGACAGTCAACGATGTCCCAGGTTTCGCACTTGATAAGCGAAACGAACTCTTCCGTTACTGCTTTCCTCCAATCGTTTGCGTACGGAGAAGCTAGGGCTTGCTTCATGGACAAAGGTTCTGGTAAGATGGCTAGGTTTGCTGACTCATCGGACTGGGTTTCTTGCTCGTCAGTAGCCTCTTCAGTAGACTCTTCTGAGACGCTCGGAATCATGTTGAATATTTTCTTCGGTCTTCGTCTTCCAGGACCTTTCTTCAGAACAAGGGTTTCTGAGGGTTCTTCGAAGACGTCCTCGTTTTCCTGGTCATTAGATTCTTCCGGGGTTTCATCTTTGAACTCCTTTTTGACTTCTTTGAATTCTTCTCTGCCTGGCGGTTTTGCAGCGTGTGCAGTGGCCGGGACTTCGATTTCGCCTTTAGCTTTGCTTCCGTATTTCAGGTTGACTTCTGGAGTGACGAAATCATCATATCCGCCTTGTTTATTAAATTCTCACAGGAACTTGAGATTTCGACTTCGGTAAATTTGCTTCTCAGACGGAACCCAGAGTCGATAGGCCTTCGAGACTTCAGAATAGCCGATGAAAACGCATTCTTTGCTCCTGGCTGCAAACTTCCCCTTCCTTTTATTTTCGTCCAACAACAAAGCTTTGTCGCCGAAAATCTTCAAATGTTGCAGGGATGGCTTCTTTCCGGTCCATCTGGTAAATGGTACTTCTCCATTTATGCTCCGGGAAGGACAACGGTTTCGAATGTAATTAGCCGTGGCCATCGCTTCTGCCCAGAATGATGGTGGAAGTTGCGCTTGTATCATCATACATCGGGCCATATCCAGGAGTGTTCTGTTCTTTCTTTCAGCAATGCCATTCTGTTCCGGGGTGTATGGTACGGTGAGTCTCCTTTTTATCCCAGAGTCTTTCAGGAATCTGTCGAATTCATTGTTGCAGTATTCGGTTCCGTTGTCGGACTGCAAGGTCATGATTTTTCTCCCGGTTTCCACTTCAGCTCGATGCTTGAATTCTTTGAAGGCTTTCAACACTTCGCTCTTGTGTTTTAAAAAACTGACTTCACTCCACCGGGAATAATCATCAGTGAAAACGACGATGTACTTGGCTCCGCTCATCGACGTTACTCTCATCGGCCCGCATACGTCAGAGTGTACTATTTCCAGGACATGCGAGGTTCGGCTATCTTCGGTTTTCGGGAACGGCTCCTTCGATTGCTTTCCTTTGATACAGATAAGGCAGATTCCCAGGCTCCCATCTTTTTCAATGTTGAGTCCCGTAGCCAAATTCTTCCGGGCCATTTCCTTTAAACTTCTCTCGTTCAAGTGACCGAGTAGGAAATGCCAGTTCTCCAGGTTGCTTCTAGGCTTTATTTCCGCTTGCACTGCATGGACCGTTTCTTCAGCCTTTCGCAGGAAATAAAGGTCTCCAACTCTGTCAGCAACTGCAATCACTTCCCCGGTTGCCGTTTTAATCCAGGCCTGCGACTTCTTGAATGTGACCTCACGTCCTTTGTCTGTCATCTTGGCAATGGATAGGAGATTTGTTCTGAAATCCGGGACATGAAGGGCTCGTTCCAGGCGAAGAATTCGATTGTTGCTGCCATTCGTTGCGGGTACTTTTACTTCGCCAACACCTCGTATCTTCGTTGACTCTTGCGGTGGCCAGGTTTAAAGATTTCGCGGTCTCTTCGTAATGATTGAAGCAATCTCTGTTAGATGTCATATGTGAGGTGGCTCCGCTGTCCAGGCACCAGGAATCTTGATCAGCCTTCAGGTGCAATGCGAATTCTTCCTCGGCCAAGTTTTCTGCCAGTACATGATGGGCGTTTTCTTTCTTTCTGGTTCTTATGCCTGAACCATTGTCTTTGTCGGGGCAATTGGCTACCTTGTGGCCGGGTTTCCTGCATCCATGACACTTGTACCTGAAGGTCGTGCTTCCTCGTCCACGTAAACCTCTTCCTCTACCCCTACTGCTCATCATCGCATTCTGCACGGGTTCGTCTTCTTTAGATTGCTTGGCGTCCGATTCCTCCAGGATCTTTATTTTCAAGGCTTCCGGATCAGGTAACGTATCCCTGGACTCTATTGCGCACCGGAAGTTCTCGTACGATTCTGGTAGACTGTATAACAACATAATGGCCAGTAGGTCGTTGTTTACAGCTACTCCCATGTCAGCCAACTTGTCTACTGCATCGAAAAATTCTCGGACGTGATCCCGGACATCTTCTCCCTCCTTCATTTTCTTGAGGGTCAGTTTCTTCAGCAGCGTGGCTTTCCGGGCAGGTCCACTGGACTGGTAGATGGATTCGAGCTTCTGCCATACTTCCCGTGAGGTCGCGCAATTCTTTACTTGCTTCAACTCCGACGGACTGATCGACAAGATTAGGTCCGCTCTTGTTTTCGATCATTACTGTCCCAGGTAGCGACCGCCTGGGCGTTGCCTTCCGTTCCCCGTACCAGAGTTGGCCTTGTTGAAGTTCCATCTACGTACTCCCAGAGGTCGTTCTTTTGAAGCAAGGCTTCCACTTGCATTTTTTAGGTATCATAATTATCTTTCGTTAACGTCTCGATTCGTGTGTTGGAATGAAGCGGCACACGTAGTTCACCATTCCAAGGAATCTTTGAAGTGCCTTTTTGTCTTGTGGTGGTGGCAGTGAGCATATAGCCTCTACTTTCTTAGGATCTACTTGTACACCATGTTTCGTGATGATATGGCCAAGGTAATGGATCCTTTCCACGGCTAATTGCATTTTGCGCGTGCTGAAACGTAGCCCCGTTTCTTTTGCACGTTGTAGGACTTTCCGGAGTATTTCCAAATGTGATTTCATGTCTGAGGTGGCTATCAGGAAATCGTCCGTTGAAATGTGTACGTTAGGAAATTCATGTGTTGGGTAGAGTTCACGCATTTTGTGTTGGAAGACTTCCGTAGCTGTGGCTATACCGTAGGGTAAGCGTTTGAATCGAAATCGTCCTTGTGGAGTGGCGAATGTGCATAATTTTGAACTTGCGTCTGTGAGTGGGATTTGCCAAAATGCGCTTTGTGCGTCTAGCACTGTGAAAATCTTGCATCCCTCCAAATCCGCAAAAATCTCCTGTGTCGTGGGTGTTGGATATGGTTGACGTTTGATCGCGCTGTTGAGATTTCTTGGATCAAGGCAGATTCGCACATCTTGTTTCATTTCTTCGCCTGGTTGCGTAGGCTTCTTCATTGGTTTGGGTACTACTACCATAGCGTGTACCCAATCTGTGGGTTCGTTAATTGGTGTTATAATGCCTAAGTTGATCATCCGTGTCAGTTCGTCATTGGTAGCTTGTCGATAAGCATGTGGTATTTTATGACTGGTGGACACTGATGGCATCGCATTGGGTTTCAGCTGAATGTGGTATTGTCCTGGTAGACGTCCCATTGTGTCAAATACCATATGGTATTGTTTAATTAGGTCAGACGCGTTGGTTGGTGTTGTCGTTGTTGTGTCTATAGCAATAGTGTGTTGTGTTAGTGGTGGCGGTGGTAGTAACGGCGTAGATATTCTGTAGATCAGGCCTAGTTGTTGTGATGAACGAGCGCCCAAAATCGGTGTGCGATTTTCTGTGGTAACGTAGTATGGCCATTCTGGAAGGCAAGCCATTCCTGAGGTGCTTGGTAAGTGAGTGACGCCTTCTATCGCGATGGGGTGACCCGAGTATGACGAAACCGTATATAATGATGGTAGTAGTGGTGGTCGATAGGGAAGCGAGTCGTACATTTGACGTGTGATGATGTTAACTTGCGATCCAGTGTCGATTTTGAATGTATGTAATGTGTTATATAAGTAGACTTTTTCATACATTTCGTCAGTGACCAGTGCTTCTTGGGTGAGGTGGTCTGTGGAATCGCATGAAAGGTTTCTCTTGGGTTCTATTTGTTGCGCTTCATCCAATGTGAGTGGGGTCTCTTGTAATGGTTGTAAACTGAGACCATGTAAGTACATGGTTGTGTCGTCTTCAAAATAATTTCCAGGGGACTCGTAGTCGATGCTATTGTAGGCGTGTTGTAAAGCGGAGTGGTCGTCTTCATGCCGAAGGTGGCGTGTCTGTGGTAAGGTGGCATGGGGGTATTCGCGTGTGTGAATTTCCGATACTGATCGGCATACTGCTGCCCAATGTCCTTTCTTGTGGCATTTTGCACATGTGGTGCCTCTGGCTGGGCAATATCGGGGGTTGTGGTGCGTGCCACAGTTTGTGCATTAGGATTGTCGTCGCTGTGCATTCTGCTGCATTGTTGGCCTAAATTGAGGCTGGTAGCGAGTTGAAGACTGTTGGATCGATGGTGTTTGGTGCGCATGTACTCCTTCCTGTTGGGTTTGTCGTTGTGGTTGGTGTCCTGTTTGGTAGCTCCTATTTCTATCACGACGACGTTGTATCCGACGACGTTGTATCGCATCGATTGTCGGTGCACTTGATGGTAGGATTTGAGCTTGTGTGGTTGCCATTACTTGTGCTTGTGTGTTGGAGATTTCATGTGCTTTGCACATCGTTATCGCTGTTTCTAGGTCCAGTGCGTTGCCTTTGTTGAGCAGTAAGAGTCGTAACGGATCATCCTTAATGCCTGCAACGATCATCGTGCGAAGGAATGGGTCTTGGAACTTTTCCAGTTCGCATGCCTGAGCTTTCAATTTTAGGTCCGTGTAAAAATCATCAAAGGTTTGGTCTCGTTGTTGCCGCGCTGTGATGAAAGCAAATTGGTGGAATACGTCTGTAGTATACGGAGCATAATACGTATCAAAGGCTTGTAGAATTATTTGCAATGTTCGTGCATCACCAACTTCCGCAATCTCTAGGGTCTTGTAAATTCGTCTGCCGGCTGGGCCGATGATGTGTAAAAATGTTGCGACTTGTGTCGGTATTGTTTCTTTACCCAGTTTTGCTGCTGCTGCGAAGTATTCGAATTCCTCCTTATATTGTTTCCAGGCGGCGGCAGGATCCATTCCGGGTTCAAAAGCTTTAGGACTTATCATAGTTGCCATTGTGGATTGGGCCTTGGTTAGCTTGGGCCTTGGTTATTCTCAGTGCTGCCGTGACTTCGCTTTTTATTATTCCGCTGCTAGAGATTGCTTCAGCTTCTTTGAATTGTGGCGCATCCCACCTCTATCACCATGTTGTGTTATTGATTAGGCATTTTCTAGTTAAAAGTAGTTTACTTTATTTAGCTATCTTTACAAGCCCGTGTCATAATAGCGACTGACGTTTCTTATCGCCTAGTCTTGTCGGCATGATGTATGAGGTCAGAGGTCACATGTTCCTGTTTGTTAGTTTTATCTCTGATAACCTTTGACCCCAATACAACAAGCCCCACCCTTTAATTTATTATGAAAGTAATCTTTTTTACTTTTTTGAACCAAGTTACTCGTCAAATTACGTAATTTTTTATATTTATCAATAAATAATGGTTGTTTAAAAGATTTCTTTTTGGCCATATCCCTAAGGTGCATAACATGTTTTATCTCATTGGAAAGTAAAGGTGGACTATTTATAAATTTGCGTTTTTATAGTAGTGGGGCATACTTGTCAAGTGTGCTTTTTATAGTATTTTGTAAAGAAGAGACACCATTATCTATGTTTTCTAATCCTAAGTGATCGAGGTTACGGATTAAGTCCTTTACAAACTCTTCACTATCAAAGTTTCTGTAGTCCCGTATAAAACTAATCTCTTTTTCTTTACGCGGAGCTTTTTTCTTCCTTATACACATAATTAGGTCATGATCAGATGCACCGGTTTGTATAACTTCTTGGTATAAGATTCTATCTGGACGAGTTGTAAAAATTAGATCGAGTAACGATTGCGTTGTTAAGGTTGTACGTGTGGGACTTTCAATTAATTGTTTAAAGTTAAAGAGAGTTTTCTTCAGCGCTCGTACTCTTGGTAGTACTGGTTTATGGAGGAAATTACAGTTAAAATCACCCAAAATCATTATTTCGATATCCTGATACATATTATGAAACTGCAAGAGTTGGGCATCTAGTTCTTCAAATGTTTCTTCATAGTTAAAACAAGGGGGGCAGTAACATGTTCCAATTAAAAGAGGTTTAGTGTTTGTTTCTTTTAACAAACACCATAATAGTTCTAAATCTTTGTCTGTATGTTGCGTAATATTGTCGACACTGGAAAGGTTGAGATGATCCCTATGATAGAGACAGACACCTCCGCCACGCTTATTTCTCCTATCTAGTCTGATTACGTCATATCCGTCGATCTTAATTAGACTGTCTGGAATATCAGTTTTAAGCCAAGTTTCACTTATAGAAAGAATATCAATGTCATGGGTAGTTAGCAAGAAAATAATATCCTCAATATGAGGTACTACACTCCTGATATTAATATGAGCGATTTTCAAGCCACCACGAGTTGATTTGGTTTCACTGTTGGATGTAATGTCATTGTTTTTAACCGAGGCGTTTGAAGACAAGTCCTCAGGTCAGACCATAACTGGGTCATCGTTGAACTTATTGGTTTCTCGATACCGATGAATTCTGAATGGATTTGCCAATTTTCCAAATTTAAAATAATAGTATCGTACTTCTGCCCGCCTTCTATTAAGTATGACCTCTTCCATTGTGATACAGTAGCCAATTCTGATACTGTAACATCTGTGACATCAAGATCTTGAAGATGTAGTTTTACCTCTTCTGCGGATGAATTTGCTGGGCAGTTTGATAACACGTACTTCGATGTTGGTGAATTTGATAGACTGATTCCATCAGAGTCTTCATTTATTCCCCATACTCTAGTGTTGTTAGGAACGGTAGATAGTTTATGACAGGAAATACCAGACGGCCATAATTCTGGTTTTAGAATATCGTTACATCCTGACGATGATTGAAATATAAAACAGTTATATTTTGATGTAGGGTCTTCAGATTTTCTAGAGAGTTTTATGTTTATGACGTTAATGTTTCTTTTAATGATAAAGGTTCTCATTGTCTCAACGGTTGCTGATCGAGAACAGTTACCGACAAAGTAATCATTTTGAGACAATACCCCTTTAAAACGTGAATTTTCAGTTTTGCTTTCAGGCATTCTACCTACAGGCCGTGTGGGTACTTTTCGTTTTAAGAAACCTTTATGGATTTGTGGCTGACTAGATTGTGCCACACCAACATCCTTGTTGGTGTTGGGTCTTTGATTTATGAATAAATCAGTATATAGTTTTTTTGGAAAAGTCTGAGTCTGAAAAGTGTTGCTAATGTTTGGTCTTACTGATATATTGTCATTGCGAACAAGTGGACAAGCTCCCGTCAGGTGGATCTCCTTATTTGCCTCCCCACGCAACGTAGTTTCCAATGTTTGCATTTGTGTTTTGGTCGATTCACGAAAAGTTTTGAATTCTTCGTCCAGTATGTTAAGTTGGTTACTAATTGATTCAGTATCGAATTCATCTTTATGTTCTTTAAGGTCGTCGATACTTGTTTGCTGTATTTCAAGTTTTGAAGACAAAGTTGATATTTGTTCCGCGTAAATGTCTAGATTTTCATCAATAGATGCTTTGGCTTGAGAAAACTCATCAGCAAATTGTTTTAGCTTAACTAGGGTTGACACGCACCCCACACACATCCAAAATGCTCCAGCTACCTCGTCCTTAATGTTCAAACAAGTCAAATGAAACCATACATTACACATACCGCAATGTATCATAGCCCTGTGTCTCTGACTTCCTCCGTTAAATTTGCAATCCACACAACAATGTTTAGGCATAGTTAAAATTAATTATTTAAAGTTATATAATAACTAGTCAAAATTAAGATAAAATAAATAAATAAAACTTAAGATAAAGCTAAGATCCAAAGCCTGGACCGCGTTTACTTTAGGGTTAAGACCAAGGGTTAGCGTTCCTAACGAGAGCTCACAGAAACACGTCCGCTCACGACGACGGCATAACTACTAGTTAATTATGTTTCAATTAAATTAATAAAGAGTTTATAACCAGTTAAACCCAGAGTCGTTCTTGCGTCAAACTACAACAGGTTATGGGCCCAGCACGCTTCCACTGCGCAGAGGTTTAGAAGTCATACGAAGTTCAACGCCGGGAAGATTATCCTTTAAGGTGCAGAGTCAAACGAAGAATGGCCGGAAATCACCTTGGACGAATCGAGACGTTAACGAAAGATAATTATGATACCTGGAAAATGCAAGTGGAAGCCTTGCTTCAAAAGAACGACCTCTGGGAGTACGTAGATGGAACTTCAACAAGGCCAACTCTGGTACGGGGAACGGAAGGCAACGCCCAGGCGGTCGCTACCTGGGACAGTAATGATCGAAAACAAGAGCGGACCTAATCTTGTCGATCAGTCCGTCGGAGTTGAAGCAAGTAAAGAATTGCGCGACCTCACGGGAAGTATGGCAGAAGCTCGAATCCATCTACCAGTCCAGTGGACCTGCCCGGAAAGCCACGCTGCTGAAGAAACTGACCCTCAAGAAAATGAAGGAGGGAGAAGATGTCCGGGATCACGTCCGAGAATTTTTCGATGCAGTAGACAAGTTGGCTGACATGGGAGTAGCTGTAAACAACGACCTACTGGCCATTATGTTGTTATACAGTCTACCAGAATCGTACGAGAACTTCCGGTGCGCAATAGAGTCCAGGGATACGTTACCTGATCCGGAAGCCTTGAAAATAAAGATCCTGGAGGAATCGGACGCCAAGCAATCTAAAGAAGACGAACCCGTGCAGAATGCGATGATGAGCAGTAGGGGTAGAGGAAGAGGTTTACGTGGACGAGGAAGCACGACCTTCAGGTACAAGTGTCATGGATGCAGGAAACCCGGCCACAAGGTAGCCAATTGCCCCGACAAAGACAATGGTTCAGGCATAAGAACCAGAAAGAAAGAAAACGCCCATCATGTACTGGCAGAAAACTTGGCCGAGGAAGAATTCGCATTGCACCTGAAGGCTGATCAAGATTCCTGGTGCCTGGACAGCGGAGCCACCTCACATATGACATCTAACAGAGATTGCTTCAATCATTACGAAGAGACCGCGAAATCTTTAAACCTGGCCACCGCAAGAGTCAACGAAGATACGAGGTGTTGGCGAAGTAAAAGTACCCGCAACGAATGGCAGCAACAATCGAATTCTTCGCCTGGAACGAGCCCTTCATGTCCCGGATTTCAGAACAAATCTCCTATCCATTGCCAAGATGACAGACAAAGGACGTGAGGTCACATTCAAGAAGTCGCAGGCCTGGATTAAAACGGCAACCGGGGAAGTGATTGCAGTTGCTGACAGAGTTGGAGACCTTTATTTCCTGCGAAAGGCTGAAGAAACGGTCCATGCAGTGCAAGCGGAAATAAAGCCTAGAAGCAACCTGGAGAACTGGCATTTCCTACTCGGTCACTTGAACGAGAGAAGTTTAAAGGAAATGGCCCGGAAGAATTTGGCTACGGGACTCAACATTGAAAAAGATGGGAGCCTGGGAATCTGCCTTATCTGTATCAAAGGAAAGCAATCGAAGGAGCCGTTCCCGAAAACCGAAGATAGCCGAACCTCGCATGTCCTGGAAATAGTACACTCTGACGTATGCGGGCCGATGAGAGTAACGTCGATGAGCGGAGCCAAGTACATCGTCGTTTTCACTGATGATTATTCCCGGTGGAGTGAAGTCAGTTTTTTAAAACACAAGAGCGAAGTGTTGAAAGCCTTCAAAGAATTCAAGCATCGAGCTGAAGTGGAAACCGGGAGAAAAATCATGACCTTGCAGTCCGACAACGGAACCGAATACTGCAACAATGAATTCGACAGATTCCTGAAAGACTCTGGGATAAAAAGGAGACTCACCGTACCATACACCCCGGAACAGAATGGCATTGCTGAAAGAAAGAACAGAACACTCCTGGATATGGCCCGATGTATGATGATACAAGCGCAACTTCCACCATCATTCTGGGCAGAAGCGATGGCCACGGCTAATTACATTCGAAACCGTTGTCCTTCCCGGAGCATAAATGGAGAAGTACCATTTACCAGATGGACCGGAAAGAAGCCATCCCTGCAACATTTGAAGATTTTCGGCGACAAAGCTTTGTTGTTGGACGAAAATAAAAGGAAGGGGAAGTTTGCAGCCAGGAGCAAAGAATGCGTTTTCATCGGCTATTCTGAAGTCTCGAAGGCCTATCGACTCTGGGTTCCGTCTGAGAAGCAAATTTACCGAAGTCGAAATCTCAAGTTCCTGTGAGAATTTAATAAACAAGGCGGATATGATGATTTCGTCACTCCAGAAGTCAACCTGAAATACGGAAGCAAAGCTAAAGGCGAAATCGAAGTCCCGGCCACTGCACACGCTGCAAAACCGCCAGGCAGAGAAGAATTCAAAGAAGTCAAAAAGGAGTTCAAAGATGAAACCCCGGAAGAATCTAATGACCAGGAAAACGAGGACGTCTTCGAAGAACCCTCAGAAACCCTTGTTCTGAAGAAAGGTCCTGGAAGACGAAGACCGAAGAAAATATTCAACATGATTCCGAGCGTCTCAGAAGAGTCTACTGAAGAGGCTACTGACGAGCAAGAAACCCAGTCCGATGAGTCAGCAAACCTAGCCATCTTACCAGAACCTTTGTCCATGAAGCAAGCCCTAGCTTCTCCGTACGCAAACGATTGGAGGAAAGCAGTAACGGAAGAGTTCGTTTCGCTTATCAAGTGCGAAACCTGGGACATCGTTGACTGTCCGGAAAACCAGAAGGTCCTTGGAAATCGTCTAGTCTTCCGAACGAAGTACTTACCCAGCGGAGAAGTAGAGAAAAGGAAAGCCAGGCTCGTAGCGAAAGGTTTTGCCCAGAGACCAGGGATCGACTACCAAGAGACGTTCGCACCCGTCATTAGATCCAGCTCCATAAGACTGCTTATGACCCTAGCTGTGGAAATCGGTTTGGAAGTCCACCAGATAGATGTCGTCACGGCCTACCTTAATGGCGAACTCGAGGAGGAAATATATATGGTCGTCCCGGAAGGATTAACAGAATCCCTCGAAGAAATCGTCAAGTCAACCCGATTCGACAAGTCAATCATTGCCAGAGCAAAGAAATGGACCAGCGACCTGGAAGAAGAGGGACATAAAGTGTGTCGTATCAAGAAATCCCTCTACGGCCTAAAACAATCGGGCCGTCAATGGTACAAGAAGTTACATCAAAGACTTTCGGAGATTGGAATGACACCATTGAAGAGCGACCCCTGCTTATACGTTTTACGAGTCGCGGAAGATGTTATGATCATTGGAGTCTACGTAGACGATCTGATCCTTGCAAGCAACAACCCGGATTGGATGATTGATGTAAAGCTTGAACTTGGGAGAAAATTCGATATGAAGGACCTGGGGCCAATCCATCACTGTCTCGGAATGGAATTTCACCAAGATTTAAAACAAAATACCATCCGGATTTCCCAAGCGAAATATGCAGAAACGGTCCTGAAACGTTTCAACATGCAAGACTCCAAAGCAATAGCGACTCCAATGGATGGCAACAACAAGTTGCAAAATCCGGAACACCCAGTAGCAGAAGACATCAGTCGTATTCCGTATCAATCTCTGGTCGGCTCTCTCATGTACCTGGTAGTGTCATCACGACCGGATATGGCGTATTCAGTCAGCGCATTGAGCCAGTTCAATACAAGTTATGACGAAACTCATTGGATTGCCGGAAAAGAGTTCTGAGATACCTGAAGGGAACTCTTCATCATGGGTTGCTTTATCGGAAGACCGGATTGCCAATCCAGGGTTTCGTTGATGCAGACTATGGAGGCTGTCCGAAAGATAGGAAATCATATACTGGATATGTTTTCAAGCTAGCCGGTGCTGCAGTATCCTGGGAAGCCCGGAAAGGCGAACTGTTGCCTTGCCCAGTACAGAAGCAGAATATATGGCAATGTCCGACGCAACCAAAGAAGCCATATATCTCAAGGGACTTCTCAACGAACTTGGAGTATCAGTTCAGGCGATCGAGCTGTACAACGACAACCAGGGTGCCCAGAAACTCGTTCAGAATCCTGTTTTCCATGCCAGAACGAAGCACATTGATATCCAGCACCACTTCATTCGAGACACCTACGACCAGGGACATATAGCCTTGCGGTATCTACCAACAGAGGAAATGCCAGCTGACATCTGTACAAAGAGCCTGTTCCGTCCGAAGCACCTCTTCTGCGTCAAATCCCTTGGACTGGAAATAATTTAAATGACCACCCCCTGGATAGAAGATTGAAACCACCGATATTAAGAGGGACTGTTGTAAATTAGAGATAATACCGGTTGTTTTTTATCTATATCCAGATTCTTTTTTCTGTACTTGTGTTTTTTTATGCATCGCGGTCATTCTTGTAATCTTTATTTTTTATCGCGATGCCTTAACTATATAACCGGATAACATTCCGATAATGTTTGTCAGTTCCCAGTTATCTGTTCTCAGATATCAGTTGTCAGTTCCTAGTTATCTGTTCTCAGATATCAGTTGTCAGTTCCCAGTTATCTGTTCTCAGTTATCAGTTGTCAGTTCCCAGTTATCTGTTCTCAGATATCAGTTGTCAGTTCCCAGTTATCTGTTCTCAGATATCAGTTGTCAGTTCCCAGTTATCTGTTCTCAGATATCAGTTGTCAGTTCCCAGTTATCTGTTCTCAGATATCAGTTGTCAGTTCCCAGTTATCTGTTCTCAGATATCAGTTGTCAGTTCCCAGTTATCTGTTCTCAGATATCAGTTGACAGTTCCCAGTTATCTGTTCTCAGATATCAGTTGTCAGTTCCCAGTTATCTGTTCTCAGATATCAGTTGTCAGTTCCCAGTTATCTGTTCTCAGATATCAGTTGTCAGTTCCCAGTTATCTGTTCTCAGATATCAGTTGTCAGTTCCCAGTTATCTGTTCTCAGATATCAGTTGTCAGTTCCCAGTTATCTGTTCTCAGATATCAGTTGTCAGTTCCCAGTTATCTGTTCTCAGATATCAGTTGTCAGTTCCCAGTTATCTGTTCTCAGATATCAGTTGTCAGTTCCCAGTTATCTGTTCTCAGATATCAGTTGTCAGTTCCCAGTTATCTGTTCTCAGATATCAGTTGTCAGTTCCCAGTTTTCTGTTCTCAGATATCAGTTGTCAGTTCCCAGTTATCTGTTCTCAGATATCAGTTGTCAGTTCCCAGTTATCTGTTCTCAGATATCAGTTGTCAGTTCTCAGTTATCTGTTCTCAGATATCAGTTGTCAGTTCCCAGTTATCTGTTCTCAGATATCAGTTGTCAGTAGCGTTCCCGGAAATTAACTTAAATGTTTCAATTAAATTAATAAAGAGTTTATAACCAGTTAAACCCAGAGTCGTTCTTGCGTCAAACTACAACAGCATCCACACTCAAAATTCATCATATCAAACTGTGATGTAAAGACAACAGAAGAAGAGATATATGACCACATGGAATCCCTGGGAGTAGCAATAACTATGGTGATGGAAAAGGAGGATAGCGAATGGAGTGCGACGTTTATCGTTGAAACTGAAAGGAAAAGTGATAACATCATGGTCGAGAAATCGAATTGGCCGGAAGGGGTTCGAATTAGGAAGTTTAGCTATCAAATTGAGAACAAGAAACGTAAAGATTCAAAAGGAAATTCAAATGATGAAGAAGAAACCGAGGAAACTGAAAATCAATGACCTCAGGAAAAGAGGAATGCAATTCCTGAGGCAAAGGGTATGAAAATTGGTCATTTAAATGTGAGGGGTATCACGTACAAACTGGACGACGTTAGAGCAATACTCCAGGATTTTAAAATAGATATACTAGGAGTCTCTGAAACATGGATTCCGAAAGAAGCTCCTAGTTTGATATATGAAATAGATGGATACAAACTGCTACAGAAAGATAGAGACAGATAACAAAAAAGGGGGCGGTATCTGCATTTACCACAGAGAACATATGAAAATAGAATCATGTAATATTGAGACTGATAAAATACCCGAATCCACGCAGCCCACGCTGGAAATATTCAGGATAAAAGTCAATGAAGAGAAAGCGCCAACCTTTAACATAGGTCTGATATATCTACCTCCAGCGTTAAACTACCAAGCGTCAATCCTTGATCTAAGAGAGCAGGTTAATAAAATCTCATCAACAAACGCTGCAGAAGTAATCATCATGGGGGACACAAACTGTGACCTACTAAAGGAAGTCAAAGAAGCAAAAACAAGAACACTAACTACCACCCTTGCAGAATTTAAGCAGTTGGTAAATGGAACGACAAGAATAAGGCTCACAACAAGTACACTGATCGATCATATATATACGAATTTTCCATCCAGAATTAGACAAACTGAAATCAAGAGACTAAGTATATCCGACCATGATCTCACCTTAGCCATACGGAAAAGAAAATGTCCTAGAATAAGGAAAGAGATGAAAGAAATCAGAGAATATAGCAAAATGGACCCGGAAAAATTTGTGACGGACTTGCAAGAAAAATTAACAGATCAGGTTAACTCAAATACTCCAACTGAAATAGTGGAGAATTTACAAAGCACAATTTACAAAGCACACTGAAAACCCTACTGGACAAGCTTGCACCGAAAAAGAAGAAATTTGATTCAACTAACAATGCACCATGGATAACGTCTAGAATTAAAAGAATGATGCATATCTGGAATATTTATAAAACAAAATCTAAGCATAAACCAAATAATGACTTCTACAAGAATCAATACAAAATACAAAGAAACTTAATTAACAAAACAATACAGCGGGCTAAGAAGGTACATTTCAACGATAAATCTCATAAGTTTAAGAAAAACGAGATGAAGAAAAATACTATAACTATCTGGAAAACGTTTAAACTATATCTCAAAGAAAAGAAACCAAGAAGATTTGGGAAACCAAAATAAACCTCTCCGAGCCGAGACGAATTTACTCTTTAAACACAGGTCCACCAGCCAATGAGAAAAACCGGAAATACATAGTTCAAATTAGCGAAATATTGCCAAGGTCTTTAGCAAAGGCTTAAGCGTTTAACAATTTCCTTTGTATCCTCAATAATTCTAATGAAGACCTAAAATGTATCACTGAAGGGTGAATTTAACTTTCGGCTCACTCTGAACCGTTAACACCTCCTATAAGAGGAAGCGAAACAAGGTCATTTCTAGTTTAAATCTAGGGTATCTTATTTCACAGACCCAATCGTTTCAACACTTGTGGATATATGAAGAATTAACATCCATATTATCTAATGAATATAAAAAAATGCGATTACACTATATATAAATGTAGTAAAGCTGAATTAAAAAGTAAACACCAAATTTGAAATGCTAATATCTAAAGATATTCTTGTAATATTAAGAAGAAACAGAGCTTTATAGCTACACAACTACTTAAAGAATCGTAATGCCGAAAAATATTTAAAATATTTCCATTTAATATTCTGCAAAAAGGAAATGTTATCGTTTTGTAAGAGATCTTATCATCCTACTCGCTTTATATTAACTTTGATGTGCATGTAGTGTTTCGATTCGGATGCCATCTTCATTACTCGTTCTATATAAACTCTCACTTGTGTCATTACATAGAAATAAGTTTATCTTAAATAATTAATTAAATATAAATGATATTAATTATTTTAATCGCCAGTAAATAACTTTAAAAATAGTTAAATGGTTTAAAATAAAGTTGTTCCTATTATCTTTCGAAACTTTGCTAATATTGACGTTTAAAGTGAAGGGTACCCATCTTGCCCGCTTTCTTCAAATTTTGGGGTATATATACGATTCGTTTCCATTATAATAATAGATAAAAACGCATTCGCGTGAACCGATGGTGGAAGCCCTGCCATTGGGAGGCTAGACGTTTCTCGTAAAGCCGCGTTTACGTAAAGAAGAGCGGAAAGCTGAAGCTTATGTAGTAGAGATGAAGCTGAAACTTTTTCTCAGGCACGCGTGACCGTTCACACAAGAGCGAGAGCGGAGATACAGACGCTTTTGCCTAAAGCATCAGCTTATTTTGTGAATAAGCTCGAGATCTGCCGTGGCAGATTCTCTCGCGCGAGTCTAGCGCAAGCGAGATAACACGTGACCATCTTCATCCAATGAGAAAACGTCAGGCATGTGCGCTCTTCTTTACGAACTTTGGTTCTAGGCAAAGAGGTGGGAGTTTTCTGCACGTGGCGGTGGTTAATTTCGCGTCTAATTTACCGTGTCACTTAAAACAATGTCACTTAAAGAAAAAAAAGAACAAGAACGACTTTTGAAAGCTCAATTGCGGCTAAAGGATGGTGAAAAAAAAGAAGAACTGATAAATATAATAATAAATTATCCAGAAATTTGGAATAAATCGTGCCCAGAGTTTCGCGATAGGCAGCTACAAGGTGTAAAATGGGAAGAAATAGCAAAAACCATGAAAATGTCCAGTAAGTGAAAGATTACATTATCGATATTTAGATATGATCTGTTATTAATATTAGTCCAATTCATCTCGTAGTTAAAGATGTGAAAAACATGTGGAAATATTTAAAAGACCAATTTCGCACAAATTTTCATGCTGTTAGCAAAGAGAAATCAGGTCAGGAATATGTTGAAGAAGAAGACATAAAATTAGTGAAATGGCCGTATTTCAAGCAGCTAATGTTTTTGAAAGACGTTGTCAGTCGCCGGGAGTGAGCATTGTTTTTAAAATTACAAAAGGTGTAAATATATTCGTTTGTTGACATATTATTTCTGATATCAGGACCTTTTGCAATCTTGACTTTAATGAAGAGGATGGCGAGGCTGCAGATCAAGTAAACATATAAATATAATAAAAATAATAATAATAATAATAATAATGAATGAATGAATGGAGTTTATTGTGTATAAAAAAAGCCTACTGGCTCACGAGATTATACACAGGGATAAGAAAAAAAAAACAGAATACAAATATACAATTATACAAATATTTACAATGTTGAGGAATCATCGACTAGTTACCATAGGTTTTAAGACATGTGAAATTAAGCTGCGCTATTTAATATCTTTAAAGTTTATTGAGAATAAATCAAATTTATCACCTATGGTGTTAATTGTAGCCTGCATCCGATTTAAAGGAACAAGTATCTTTTTAGGGGCAGTAAAAGTCTTAGGGTACCGCGTTGATCGAGGCACATGGAAACTTAATTTTTCTATTAAATTGGGCAAGTTCAACCGGTTATTAATTAATTTGTAAACAAATTTGAAGTCATTTAATTGGCAAAGGTAAGAAAGGGTTTTTAAATTTAGAACTTCGAGTAAATGGTGATAGTCATATAATTCATTCTGAAGAAAATATGTATGGCAATATGCTATGAATTTACGTTGGACACATTCCAATTTAGCTCTAAGGTACAGAGCGCTACTACCCCAAGCGAGACAACCATATAACACGCGAGACCGAACTAAAGCTAGGTACAGTATTCGAAAATGTCTTAAAGATTTAATTTTTTTACAAATTTTTAGAGTCACAGCAAGTGTTCGGCGACACAAACCAATCGTACGGGTAATATGGTCGATATAATATAATCCACGGTCAAATAGAATACCAAGGTCTTTAACAGAATTTTTACAAGGGATATCTACATTAGAGACCGAATAAGAATTGATTATCTCACGTGAGACCCTCCTAGTGAAGGACACGTGGATTGACTTGGCTGGATTAATTGCGAGATTATTTTTTGAGCACCAAGTAGCAGTCGCATCAAGGTCCTGTTGCAAGAGCTGGCTATCAAATTTGGAATTAATAATTTTGGAAATTTTATTGTCGTCAGCTAGTTGTAATAAATGAGAATGCCGAATCGAAAATTGTAAGTCATAGAGATAGATGTTAAATAACAGCGGTCCCAGTGAGGAACCTTGCGGAACACCACAGGAGACCGCGTACGTAGATGTAGTAATGTGAGAGTTACATTTCAGGACGTTAACGCGACCAGCCAAGTAATGTTTCACCCAAGCCAACAGATTCCCCGTCAATCCAAGTGCTTCAAGCTTATCACCGAGGTAGGCGTGAGAAACGCGATCGAAAGCCTTAGCGAGATCGAGGAAAATCACGTCGACCTGGCCTTGACCTTCGACCTGAGGAGCTACATAGTCTAAAAACGCCACGTGGTTTGTATCCACCCCTCTGCCAGGGACAAAGCCGTGTTGGCAATTATTTGGTAAAGAACCAAACCACCGTTGCAAATGTTGGTGCAGAACACGGTCGAAAATCTTGGCCAAGACACAAAGTAAGGATATCGGACGATAGTTTTTGACGTCACATGATGCTCCAGATTTAAAAACTGGAACGACCACTGCCTTTTTCCAAAATTCAGGAAAGCATCGCGTGCGCAGAGACAAATTAAAAATATGTTCTAAGACTGGCAGAAGCAAATCGCCACAACCTTTAATTATAAAGGAAGGAATTTTATCAATTCCAGTGGATAACTTGTTCGGTAATTTCATGATAGCGTGATAAATATCAGATTGGGAGATAATCTGATCACAGTAAGAGTCAGTGACTAAGTTTCTGGTGTCCATATCGTACTTTGTGCCTGGTATGGTTTTATCAACAGCAATGTTTGAAAAATGATCAACAAAGGTACGCCCTAAATCTTCCGAATCCGATATAAATTTGGTACCAATTTTCAATGAAATTACATTCTCCCGAGTCTTTATATTATTATTTACAAATCTCCAAAACTTTTTGGGATGGGCTAGTGCGTCTTGGCAATAATAATAATAATAATAATAATAATAATATAAATATCATAAACCGGTTTAATATTGGTAGATATTATCATCTATGGCAAATGGGCACTGCCCTCAGGAGATTGTCTCTCCAGAAACCCAAAATGAGGATACTTCCCCAGCCGTGACCGAGCACGATCTCCAGCCCCCACCGACAAGATCTAGTTCACCGGTGGCAAGAGTCAGTTCACCGGTGGCAAGAACCACTTCACCGGTGATGAGGGAAACATCACCAGTGACAAGAGCCAGTACATCCAAAACGACTTCAAAAAAGCGTAAAAATTCAGTTGAAGCCAAAGATAATGTGGATGAGGCCAGTATGATTCGTCAGGAAATTAGTAAAGTAGACCAGTGAGTGTATGAAGCTCTAGCGGTATATGCTGTTTGCCGAAAAGTGTTTTTAAGAACAAATTCTGTCATCTAGGTTTTTGTCGGCTTCTATCGTCCACGAGTGTGAAAGAAATTTAGAGACACGTCCACAAAAATTTTGTAAATACTTAGCAGAGCTATTGGCCCAAGTTCCTGAAGCTTCACAGTTTGACTGTGAATTGGAATTAATGGGAGTAGTGCGAGGTTATATACGTAATAAAAACAATCCATAAACTTGTTAATATTTTCAAAATTTTATTTCATATTCTCAAACTATACGCTTGTTCAAGAGTATACTATACCAATTTATTTAACAAAAAATATCTCAGCCCATAAAAGGATACTAAAAATAGGGTTAAGACTGGAAAATATTTTAAATTCAGTTTTCAAAATTTGTGGTACAAATGTCTTTGCAGAACATTAGCGATTGACGCCAGGCATATCCCACTGCCAGGGAACGGCACCTTCTTCTGACCAGAAGTAATCTCTGTATATGTTCCTACACTGTTTAGCTTTCTCTGTTGAATTTCTAGCCATTGTACCCCGGAGAGCTAAGAAACCATTCTCAGGCTCATCATTCCACATTCCATATCGATAATATCCCTGACTATCAGTGAAATCAGCATATCCATTAGGGCAGTATGTCTTTTGTGATTTTCTCAGGTGTTTTTCTTTGGTTATTAAAAAATTGTGCAAAACCACTGTAGCTTTGATAATCCGATCCACATTGTCTGGTGAAAGGGTTATTGTTTTGTGGAAAATTCTCCATCTAGCACCCAATATGCCAAATGCATTTTCACTACACCGCCTTTAAAAGATTATACTTTGTTGAATCGTGCTACATAAATGTAAACAAAATAATTTAAGGGAGGGTACCTGGCTCTGCTGAGTCGATAGTTGAACACACGTGATTTAGAATCAAGTTCTTTGGATGAATATGGCCGTAAAAAATTTTCTTGTAATTGGAAAGCTTCGTCCCCCACAAATACATATGGCGCAATGTTGTTGGTTCTTGGTAGTTTTGCTGGTGGGGGTAAATTGAGGCGCCTCTTTTGAAGAGCAGCCCCAATTGGTGATGCTTTGAATATACCACCATCCGAATGGGACCCGAAACCACCAATATCAACCGCTAAAAATTTGTAATCGGCATCCACAACAGCCATGAGAACAATGGAATTTGTACCCTGTACAATAAATTAGGTTAGCACTCTAATTAAGCTTAGAGATATAATTTCTTTACCTTGTAGTTGTAGTAAACAGAACCGCTATTCACAGGTTGCTGGATGGTCACATGTTTCCCATCAACAGCCCCACAGCAATTTGGGTACTGCCATTGACGACCATATTCATTAGCCGCCTCCTTCCACGTTTCTTGGGTTGGGGCCTTTAAAAGTATGATTATATTATGAAAAACACTGAAATAGGTTGAAATAGTAGTTACAACTTACTTTAAGATACAATGGTTGTAGGACATCCCACAACGCATCACATGTCTCACATATAGCTTTATAGGCCGTGGTCTTGCCAATACGAAAGCCATACGCAATACTAATTAAACTATCTCCCGTAGCTAAGAACCTTTTAAAACATACGTGGTGTAAATACATATTATTCGTCACCTCCTCGAAACATTTACCTCAGCGTAATGGCCAATCTATGAGCTGGTGAAAGCGGTTCTCGTGATAAAGGAAATTTTTGGATTTTACGTTTTAATAATCCCAAGAGATCATCGAACTGTGTAGGTGACATCCGAGTGAAATTTTTGAAATAAGCATGGTCATGCGTTCTCATTTTTTGAAGCTGGAGAACAATTTAGAGAGTATGGTATTTCACTTCAAATGGTGAAATGTAGCTTTATATTGATATTCTTACCAGAGTATGAAAATATCCTTCTTTCTTCCTATTTAACCATATAGGATGAACCCACCATCGCCGTTTAATTCGTTTGTTTTTTAACTTCTTTAGCCTTAGTAATTGCATGAGTAATAATCTTTTTTTCAAGAGAAGTAATGACACTCTACAACTCGCCGCCATATTAGTTGTTTACGTTATTTTCCCGCCAAAGCAAACGTGTGCGTATACTTCCAGCTTCTATGTGAACGGAAACTCACGCGATGTCACCGAACTCTCAAGCTTGTGCCGATCGCTCAAAGAACCATCAACTTCTTTGAGCTTCAGATAAATGCTTAAGCTTTAGCTTTCCGCTCTTCTGTAAACGCGGCTTAACCCTAGCCGATCGCCGCGTATATCTTGAAACCAAACAATAACGATGGAGAACAAGCCGGGATGGACAAAGACCTGAAGATGGTGGTGCATAGAAGCTGGTGTCAATGTGGGATTGACGAAGAACAGAAGATGGTGGTGCTTACGAGCCAGAAAGTACAGGCTAGTGTCCATGTGGGATGGACAAAGACTAGCAGATTGTGGACCTTAGAAGCCAGTTAGTAAAGACTGGCGTTGGCACATGAACGGCCAAATTTCCGCGAACGCGTTCCGGAAATCAGGTATTTGTTTGCTCCGATTTGTAAACTGCGAACGCGGTCACGTAGGGTGTGACAGACACACACACACACACCCACCCCTATAAACACCCACAAGCACACCCATACATGTCCTTCATTGCTTATGAGGACCGAGTTTAAAAAGTCACTTAAGGGGACATTTAGAAAACGCAATATCTCCTCCGCTTTTATCGTAAAATCGAAAATATATTTCACTTTTATGACTTGTTTCAATTTGCATCTTAAAATGAATTCCAAATATTTTTAAAGAAAACTTTTACATAATTTTCTTTACATTCTTTATGGGGACCAAAATCTATGACGTATTTCCGGTTAACTTTGTCCCCGTAAGAATACCAATACACTAATATTCTCTAAGCTTGAGTTATGGGTAGCAAAATGTATCAATTCAAAAGTAAACGGAATTTAATACGTTAATACGATAAGCATAAGGCGTACTCAAGTAGCTGATATTGTCAAGATTCATTTTGAAAACTTAAAAATAATACTTGTATAAATTTCGAAAAATCATACATAGTAAAACGAAACCTCAAGAAACAAACTATTAAAAACTTTAAACTTGGAACAATGATCCACCTACCAAATGTCAAATAAAATTCAATTAAAATGGTATATATTAAAATTTTCATCAAGAACAAAAATCATTAAAGAACGTTGGAAAAATGGCCTCATAGAGGAAGGTAAAATTCAATTTTAGAAACAATTAAAAAATATATAGGCCCTATTAAAACTAAAAATTATTTTTAGTGCTTTGTACGATATCTTACGAACTTTACTAATTCAAATTTACTAATCAAAAATTAGACACAAAATGGGGTAAATTATAAAATTCAAGTAAAAGGTTATTTTTAAATAATTTTATACACAACAACCTTCGAAGTTAACTTTTATTCATCCATATGAAAGATAATAAAAAACGTTGAGAATGGGGTCCCCATAGCGGAGGTAGTAATTCAAATTTAAACACAAAATGTAATTTATTATACATTTCAATTTAACAGAAAGACATCAAAACACGAAGATTTTTCTACTTCGTTATACGATATCTAGATAAATCGCGTTATTTTCACCAAAAGCAAAAAACATGAGAAACCGTTGGTACAAAGGTCCCCGTAAAGGTTTAAAAAATCCAAAATTAGACACCAAATGGTGTAAATTTTAAATTTTAAGTGAAAGGTTTTTTTGAATAATACTATAAACGACAACCTTCGAAGTTAACTTTTATTCATCCATATGAAAGATAATAAAAAACGTTGGGAATGGGGTCCCCACAGCGGATGTTTTAATTCAAACTTAAACACAAAATGTGATTTACTACAGATTTCAATTTAACAGAAAGACATAAAGGTCCCCGTATAGGGTTTAAAAATCCAAAATTAGACACCAAATGGTGTAAATTTTGAATTTCAAGTAAAAGGTTTTTTTGAACACGACAACCTTCGAAGTTAACTTTTATTCACCCATATGAAAGATAATAAAAAAATTATAGGAATGTGGTCCCCATAGCGGATGTAATAATTCAAACTTAAACACAAAATGTAATTTACTACAGATTTCTATTTAACAGAAAGACATCAAGAAGAAGAAGAAGATATTTCTACTTCTTTATACGATATCTAGATAAATCGCATTATTTTCACTAAAAGCAAAAAACATGAAAAACCTTTGGCTCAAAGGTCCCCGTAAAGGGTTTAAAAATCCAAAATTAGACACAAAATGGTGTAAATTTTAAATTTTTTAAGTAAAAGGTTTTTTTTTGAATAATACTATACACGACAACCTTCGAAGTTAGATTTATTCATCCATATGATATATAATAAAAAAAACGTTGGGAACGGGGTCCCCACAGCGGATGTTGTTATTAAAATTTAAACACAAAATGTTATTTATTACAAATTTCAATTTAACAGAAAGACACCAAAAAACACGAAGATATTTCTACTTCGTTATACGATATCTAGATAAATCGCATTATTTTCACTAAAAGCAAAAAACATGAAAAACCGTTGGCTCAAAGGTCACCGTATAGGGTTTAAAAATCCAAAATTAGACACAAAATGGTGTAAATTTTGAATTTCAAGTAAAAGGTTTTTTTTGAACACGACAACCTTCGAAGTTAACTTTTATTCACCCATATGAAAGATAATAAAAAAAATTATGGGAATGTGGTCCCCATAGCGGATGTAATAATTCAAACTTAAACACAAAATGTAATTTACTACAGATTTCTATTTAACAGAAAGACATCAAGAACCAGAAGATATTTCTACTTCTTTATACGATATCTAGATAAATCGCATTATTTTCACTAAAAGCAAAAAACATGAAAAACCTTTGGCTCAAAGGTCCCCGTAAAGGGTTTAAAAATCCAAAATTAGACACAAAATGGTGTAAATTTTAAATTTCATGTAAAAGGTTTTTTTTTTGAATAATACTATACACGACAACCTTCGAAGTTAGATTTATTCATCCATATGAAAGATAATAAAAAATGTTGGGAATGGGGTCCCCATAGCGGATGTATTAATTCAAACTTAAACACAAAATGTGATTTACTACAGATTTCAATTTAAAAGAAAGACATCAAAAACACGAAGATATCTCTACTTCGTTATACGATATCTAGATAAATCTAGGGCTCGGGGATCGGTTAACTATTATTCAAACATATTAACATTCCAAAATTTGTTAAACGGAGATTATATCAAAGTATTTCGTCTCGATTTATTTGGAAAAAGGTAGAGTGATGCAATTATTAATCGTAAGTATTTTTTCCGAAAAACTGAAATTTTGAACATAATCAGAAGAATTTTACTCAAAAAACTTTTATTGCGATACGTTTTATTCGAACCGAATAAAAAGATATGATCCATACGTTTCATGATACAAATGCGGTTTCGGTTTCTTTTATCGATTAGTATTTGGACGAGTAACCGACACTATTATTTTTTCACGATAAACTTTAATCTTTTTTAAATTTTTTAAGGTCTATATTAACGAAAAAACGCAGAGTTTTAATCATTGACAAATAATAGTATTTAAAAACCTGATAATGGTATGAACTATTGTTGGTAGTAGGCTTGCTAGGCCAACCGTTATCGGTAGATGTTTTTTAATCTAATGTTACTTTTACGGTAGATGTTTTTTAATCTAATGTTACTTTTTTAATCTGATCTAATCTTTGTCATACGAGGTTATTTAATGTTTTGTGATAAGAGACTAAGGGCAGTTCGCCTGTACAATGTAACTTAGCCAGACGTGAATAAACTATCGTCCTCCGTAAACTTAGTCGTGATTCATAAACATACAACATGGTGTCAGAAGTGGTTTAGTTTGTCGCAGTTCGCGTAGTAAAAACAAACTAATTCTTAAATGGCCGAAGAAGCGTTACGGCCCCAAGGGTTCGCGAACAACGTGCCAGCGCCAAGACCGATGCTGTGTACTGGTGACTTGGCTGAAAACTTCTCCTGTTTTCAAGAAGCGTACAATGACTTTGCTGTCGCCACCGGATTGACGCTACGCCCAGCCCCAATTCAAGTCGCTACTCTCCGCTCCATATTGGGGGAGGACTGCCGCCGGATCCTGCGTCATCTTCAATTATCAGAGACCGCGGCAAGTACCACGGCGGGAATACTCTCATCTTTGGAAACCCATTTCGCTCCGAACAAAAACCCACGTTATCAGCGTCACCTGTTTCGAATGGTGTTCCAACAACCAGCGGAATCGGTCGATCAATACTATATACGGCTACGGTCCCTCGTCAAAACCTGTCAGTACGGGACCCTGGAAGACGAACTACTTGGAGATCAACTCATTTTGGGAAGCAACGACAAGAAAACAAGGGCTCTCCTGTATCAAGCTCCGGATCTTACCTCATTGCCAGAGGTTCTACAGACATTGCGGGTGGCTGCTGCTTCAGCTGCTCAATTGACGCATATCGATACGGACGTCCTCCCGTCAGCGATGGAGGCTATAAACTACACCAATGGTCGATCAACATCGGCCCGTCGTCGAGGTCAGGCACAGCGGACTCGGGAATCATGGACGCCTTCGCAATCTCCACATTACAAAACCAGGCCAACGGTTTCAGCGGCATCAGGGTGCATCAATTGCGGTTATCAACGTCCCCATCGATCAGGAGAACGGTGCCCGGCCTATGGCCAAACCTGTAACTACTGCTCGCGCCTCAACCATTTCGCAGCTGTCTGCAGGAAGAAGTCAGCAAGTGTTTCGCAGGCGGTTAACTTTACGTCGGATTCGTCAGGATACCAAACAGTAGACAACTTTGGACGTCTCGCCATGACCTCTGCGCCTACGCAGCGACAGATCCCTAATCAACCGTCGGCATGTACACCAGAGCCTCAAGGACTTGTCCGCCAATATGAACCATGTCCTTTTCAAGACTCGTGGAATATTCAGAGATCGGAGCCCACAGAAGACCTGTTTCAGCTACAAGTACATCACATCGGAAACAAGTCAACGCAATCGAAAATGGAAGCCAGAAAGAAACTCTTTTGCGTCCTACATGTTCGCAGTGAGTCAGAGTCCGGGCCAAGCTATCCGATCAAATGCCAATTAGACACCGGGGCAACGTGCAATGTGATAAACGTCGAGGATATGAAAAGGCTACGGCAACCACTACCGCCCAGTAATCAATCCCCTCCGTCGGCCCTCACCATGTATGATGGGTCTCTTATGACCGTTTTGGGAGACTGTACGCTGTTGTGCAAAGCCGGTTCCATCACCATACCTCTCACGTTCAAAGTCGTCTCTGGACAAGGCCAACACAAACCTCCTTTACTATCGGCCTACACGTGCATGGATATGGGGTTAATTCAAGTTAACGAGATGTGCTTCGGCCTCGAGACCACTGCCTGTACCATGGACACACTACAAGCCCGTCACTCAGCACAGAAGATAGTAGATCGCTTTGGACAGGTATTTGAAGGCTTGGGGGAATTATCCGGAACGTACGAAATAGAGATGGACCCGAATATTAAGCCTGTCCAGCATGCTCCCAGGAGGGTTCCCGTAGCAATATTACCGCAACTAAAGGAAAAATTGAACGATTTGGAAAAACTTAACATAATAACGAAGGTCTCAACATCGACAGACTGGATAAGTAGTTTAGTCATCGTACATAAAAGGAGCCAAGCGCCTAGTCAATTAACAAATAACATTCGTATTTGCATCGACCCGAAGGACCTCAATAAAGCTATCAAACGTCCCAAATATCCTATGCCAACCCTCGAAGACGTCTTACCACAGTTAGCGGATGTCAAACTCTTCACAGTTCTCGACGCCAAAGACGGTTTTCATTAAGTCCGACTGACAGAAAAGAGCTCATACCTGACAACGTTCTGGACACCGTTTGGACGATATAGGTATTTGAGGATGCCCTTTGGCATCTCGTCGGCACCAGAAGAATTCCAACGAAAGATGGCGGAGCAGTTGGAAGGGCTGACGGGGGTACATGTAATACACGACGATATTTTGGTAGTGGGTCGTGGAACTACCATGGAAGAAGCAGTAACAGACCACAATCGAAACCTAGAAGCAACGCTACAACGTGCTACCGACTGCAATCTGAAGTTGAACAAGAACAAAATTCGTCTCGCCCTACCGGAAGTAACATATATGGGACACAAGATTACAACGCAAGGAATAAAGCCAGACCCATCGAAAGTTCAAGCCATCTCCGACATGCAGGTCCCGGAAAATAAGAAAGCGCTTCAAAGATTCCTGGGATGCGTTAACTATTTGAATCGATACTTGCCAGCTATGTCTACAATCAGCGAACCTCTCAGAATGCTACTCCAAAAGGAAACTGAGTATATCTGGGGCGATCGGCAAACAGCAGCGTTCCAGAAACTAAAAAAGAGCTTATCGGAGGCACCGGTGTTGGCGTACTACGATCAACGCAAAGAAACAACAATCCAATGTGATGCGTCAGAGGCAGGACTGGGAGCAGTGCTCCTGCAAGAAGGTCGCCCAGTTGCATATGCATCACGTGCATTGACCAACAGCGAAAAAAACTATGCCCAGATAGAAAAGGAATGCCTGGGAATTGTCTTTGGCTGCCTTCGCTTCTATAATTATATTGGAGCTTCCAGGAAAATCAAGATTGAAACCGATCACAAGCCCTTAATACCGATATTCAGCAAGCCAATACGCGTAGCCCCAAAACGCCTGCAACGGATGCTCTTGAAACTCCACCAGTACAACCTAGAAATTCAATATATCCCAGGAACGTCCCTTCACATCGCAGACATGTTAAGTAGAGCGTACCTACCATACTCAGGTCCGCCACAAGTACCATATCTGGACATTTATCAGAATGAAGAGGCCGTATTCAACGAAGTAGCATCAGTGGATCCGATTCGATACCTAGCAGTGAGTTCGGCAACTCGAGAACTGATCCAACAAACGACCGCCCAAGATGAAATACTGATGAAACTGCGAGTCATCATTCTGAAAGGTTGGCCCACCACCAAACTAGAGTTAGATCCTGAGCTACGGCAGTTTTGGAACTCAAGAGATGAATTGACGACGGAGCAAGGGCTGATACTAAAGGGGCTTCGGATGTATATACCAGCCCAGATCAGGCGGATAATTATGGAAAGACTGCATTATTGCCATGCAGGTCCTCAGGCAACGGTTCGCAAAGCCAAAGAGATGGTTTATTGGCCAGGAATGGAAGCTGAAATTACGAAGTTCGTCAATCAATGCAGTTCATGTCAAGCGTTTGTCACTAAACAACATCGCCAGCCACTGCAACCACTAGAAGTGCCCATACTACCATGGCAAATGGTCGCTCAGGACGTGTTTACTCCGAAGAACATCAATTATCTCGTGACAGTGGATTATTACAGCAGCTATTGGGAAGTAGATACCCTCCCGAACACAACATCAGCGACTTTAATCAATCGCACCAAAGTCCATTTCGAGCGACATGGGATACCACAGGTACTAATTACGGACAACGGGACGAATTTTGTCAGTCAAGACTATGCACAGTTTGCGAAGGATTGGGGGTTCTTTCACATCACAACCTCACCCTACCATAGCCAGGCAAATGGAAAGGCAGAATCGGCGGTCAAAATCGTTAAGAACCTCATCAAGAAAGTGGAGTACGCGAAACAGGACGTGTTGCTCGCCATACTGGATTGGAGAAACACCCCGCAACAAGACGGCGTAACACCAGCCGAGAAGCTGTTCTCGAGGCAAACCAAGTCTTTACTCCCAAAGATGTGGCCAAACTGAAACCAGCAGTCATACCAGATGTTCCAAAAATGATAGTCCAAAAACAAGAAAGAATGAAGGCATGGTATGACAGAGGAACAAAAGACCTGATACCATTGTCTATCGGTCAAGAAGTCAAAATTAATCCACGCAAAAGGCATCATCCTTGGATTAATGGCATATGTAAGGAATTGGTTGGCCCAAGATCCTACCTATTAGAAACGGAACACGGTACCACACTACGAAGGAATAGACGAGACATTGTAATTCCTGGAGGAAACAGCAAGGCAGCTCGAGAGAGTCCCCGAACGAGACATAGTAGGCCAGGGTCCCCAAATGGATCGAGACAAAGTAGGCCAGGGTCCCCAAATGGATCGTTCGTTCCATTGGTACCAAGCTACGGGCCCCAGGCGGCGCAACTTAAGCACGTAAGACCGAGAGGACAAGAAATTAATACAACTCTTGGAAACGTGATTAGACCCAACAGCAGTCAGCCAGGAAGCAGTGACCGTCCATCACTCATTAATCAACAAGCTGTTAACGAGGAACGTCGCAGCATGCAGGGAATCAACGAACCTCAAGTACCCGTTAACCTTGGAGAGGTAGACTCAGCGAACGGACCCGACTAACGCTGCACCCCACATTCGATGTCTGCGGTCAAGAGGAAAGTTGCATCATCCAGTTCGATATGATGCCCTGCTATATCAATAGTTGAAACTTCAGCTGATGCCGTAATGGATGGAACATTAACTTGAGAAGGAAGATGTTGGTAGTAGGCTTGCTAGGCCAACCGTTATCGGTAGATGTTTTTTAATCTAATGTTACTTTTACGGTAGATGTTTTTTAATCTAATGTTACTTTTTTAATCTGATCTAATCTTTGTCATACGAGGTTATTTAATGTTTTGTGATAAGAGACTAAGGGCAGTTCGCCTGTACAATGTAACTTAGCCAGACGTGAATAAACTATCGTCCTCCGTAAACTTAGTCGTGATTCATTAACATACAACAACTATCAATAAAAACATTGGGACAGTCAATATTATCAGAAGTATATAATACTTCTCTTCGAGAGAAGTGTACCACAAAGCGTGGTAACATGAGATCATAAAAACAAACTAAAATGAATCACATACGCGATAAATAGAACATTTTTTCTATTAGCACTTGACTGTTTCCCAAGGCGTGCACTGTTAAAAAATGTTGCCCAAATTGGATGTAAATGGATCCAAACGGCTGACTCTGAGACAGCACAGTTTTTCATCTATTTTTGGATAACGTAACTAGTGTCCAAATAGGGAGGGTCGAATGATAAGCCAGATTTGGAGTCTCATCCAAAATTGGATCCAGAATCATCTTTTAAGGGATCAGTTTTAACCCAGAAATGGGCAGGAAATTATCCATACAACAATCAAGCCCACATTGGACAAATTTCTTAGCTATATCGTTCTAATATCAAGCCCATATTGAACTAATATCTAACCGATATCGGGCTCATATTTGTGCAACACAAACCGACGTTGGACAATTGTCGAACAATATTGGACTCATATGAGGCCAATATAGAGGCTAGATTTTTTATTTCACCGAGTGATGATTGTTTTGGAAACGTTCCGTTCTCGACGTATCCATCTGCCTGTGTGTTTGTGTGTCTGTCTGCCTGCTGTCACACCCCAGGGAATCGCGTTCGCAGTTTCCTAATCCGGATCGTATTCACAGTTGACGGATATCTGAAAAACTCTACTGACCACTATTCTGTTAACTGTCATCACCAATCTAACTACACCATTTTAAGGTCTTTCAAACACTCGCGAAAGAGGCATACTCTAGGAAAAACGTCTCTTAAAACGATACAACTAAAAGAATAATAAGTAACATCAGATAAAAATAATTTATATCATATAATTTTGATAAATTATTTGAGAAAAACCTTTCTGAACTGAAAAATCTGTAGTCAAAGTTTATAAACGACGAGTAACGAAGATTGGGTATGAAGTCGATAGACTAGATACATTTAATAGTTTGTATAAAGCGAGATATTGAGACTTTACTCCACTGTACCATGAAACTCTTTCCAAAGTTAATATAGGATGAGTATTGATATCGTTAGTTAATAAAAAACGGAATAGAGAAGTCGTTTTCAAATATATGATCAAAATATGTTTCAAGTGTGACTCTCTGAAATATAGTAGGCGGTAGGGACGAGTGGATTTTTACTTCTCCTGAGAGACAGGCTTTGTACCTGACGTGTCTGTCTGTGTTTTGTTATTACTGCTGCAATTGTTTATCAATAAAGAGAAATGATTGCATATCTAGGTATGTTGGTGATATTATTTCACTTCCCCTTTTTACCTTAACCCTTTTATATAACACTAACCCATCTTTGTTCGAGTCTAGGGCGTTTATGTTGAGATAATAAGGATGGGTTTCGCACCAAGAATCGAACGCATCCATTTCGAATTAAAGCTAGCATTATCCATTATCCCCTTCTGATGTTACACATTAATTGTTGTTGCTTTTATCGCCATTTCGACGGTATGGTAAGCGGTATCGCGAGATCCCTATGGGGAAAATATCACAGATATACGCTTTTGGTGCTTGGAGGAAAGTATTTTGCTATAGAGTCCACTAACGTTATAACTATGGCTTTTTGGAATTGGGTTTTATCGAAAAGATTGTAACAATAAGTGAGTTTGGCGATCTGATCATAAATAACTGATACGGAGAAAAGGTGTATACATGTTAAATTCTAATAAAAAATAATAGTGACAATATTCCAGATGGAAGTCTACTTCAAAAAAATTATTTGGATATTTTTTTACAAAGCTTTAATTACAAAATATTACGATAAAAGTTAGACTTCAGAGCAAGTGGATTTTATAATAGAATTTTTTTTATTTAACCGAACATACAGTACGACCCTTTTTTCGACTTAATTTTTTTCGGAAAATTTTGTCGCTTGAATACATTTTTCGGTTAAAATCTTACTAAGATTATTCAATCTCAAAAAATATCATCTAAAATTGTTGTATTGTTTAAACGAATAAACTTCTGAATAGTTTTCGATTATTTGTAGTTAATCGTATTTTTCGAAAAAATCGACCAAAAAACCCCGAGCCCTAGATAAATCGCGTTATTTTCACTAAAAGCAAAAAACATGAAAAACAGTTGGCTCAAAGGTCCCCGTAAAGGGTTTAAAAATCCAAAATTAGACACAAAATGGTGTAAATTTTAAATTTTTAAAGTAAAAGGTTTTTTTTTGAATAATACTATACACGACAACCTTCGAAGTTAGATTTATTCATCCATACGATATATAATAAAAAAACGTTGGGAATGGGGTCCCCACAGCGGATGTCAAGGAAACATGTCAAGGAGCACCTCCAGGGAAGCAGTTGGGGTCGATCTCATGGCCCTCGTGACACCAATGCAGGCAAGCCTTTGCAGCTTGCGCAGGGCAGCCTGCACCGTCTTAAGCCGGACCCTTGTCCACCAGACAAGTGCCCCGTAAGATAGTATGGGTCTGATGATCCCAGTATAGAGCCAGTGTACAGCCTTGGGGTTGAGGCCCCAAGTATGTCCGACAGAGCTCCTGGTCCTCCAGAAGATCATCTTGGCCTTCTTAATACACCGATCAAGATGCGGCTTCCATGTGAGTCTGCAATCAAAGGTCACCCCCAGGTATTTCACCTCGGAGGACTTTGTCAGGACCTGGCCGAACAAAGAGATATCATTGAACAGATCATTAGTATTCTTCCTCGTAAAAGGAACAAGGATAGTTTTATCAGGATTAACGGTGAGGTTAACCGCCTGACACCATTGCTCCACGCTAGAGAGAGCAGATCTCATAAGCGCGGTAACAGTATCCCAGATATTAGAAGCCCCGAACGCCAGGTGATCAAATCCCAGATATTAGAAGCCACCAACGGCAGATGATCAAATCCCAGATATTAGAAAGCACCAACGGCTGGTGATCAAATCCCAGATATTAGAAGCCACCAACGGCAGGTGATTGAGTTACGGATATTAGAAGCCACCAGCGGCAGGTGATCAAATCCCAGATATTAGAAGCCACCACTGGCGGGTGATCAAATCCCAGATATTAGAAGCCACCAACGGCCAGTGGCGCCGGCAGGATTTTTTTACAGATAGGCTAAGGAAGATTTGGGGGCCCCTTATAAAATTTCAAGAGAAAAATTTAGTTGCACAGCGTCGATAATATTAAATTAACAACTATTATTCATATAGAGAAGTTTAATATATTAAAGTTCAGTATTATAGAAAGTAGACATATTATTATAAAAACTATTGTTTGCAAAAATAATAAAAACACGGAGTCGGAGAGGGGTATTTTCAGTTAAGCCCCCTATGAGGTCACTGTGCACTGCCACTGTGGTGAGGAAAAGAGAAATCGGTTTACCAAAAGTAGTCTGACCTCGAAGTTTTATGCGACCAGAATGAACGGGAGAGAAGACGATTAGGTAAAGAGCGCGAAACAAACAAGATGACCCAAGGGCTGGGCTCATAATTTTAGCCACATCGTAACGAATAAAAAATTTCAGTGAATAGCCCCTCGATGCGCTACCTTTAAGTGTGATATAATGATTGCTAGTAATCCTAACTTCAATTCATTTTCTTCTGTTATAATTATAATAGTGCGACACAGTGACATAATTATAATAGTGCGACACAAATAGGAAACTTGCGCACCCTTTAACGGTGCAAAAATGACTAATCGTAACGCACAAGTTAACCCTTAATTGAAATACTGAAAATCAGACTGATTGGTCAATCGATGCGCTATCTTTAACTGTGCTAAAATGATTGCACGTAATCTGTACATCAATAATTTACCTTCTTTTATAAATGTAATGGTGCGACACAAACAGAAAACTTGAGTGAGTAGCCCCCACAATAACGCATACCTAAACCTTAATTGAAGTACAGAAAATCCAAGTGTTTAGCCCCTCGTTTCCCTGACCTAAAAATAATTACCTGGGCCGTAATCCTTACGTTCATAAATTGACTTATAATAAAATTGTAATACACTATATCTATCTATATCTATATAAATAAAAGTCCTGACTGACTGATTGACTGACTGACTGACAGACTGACTGATAATCAACGCCCAGGAACGCTACTCATAAGTAGTAGGCGCGTACTAAGAAAGATCTTTCCAATCCGCCGCCATCTTAAAAAATGGCGCCCAGAAATATAAAAAAATCTCTATGCAACAAATTCCGCGCTTTTCAACCGATTTGGTAAACATTCAGTGCACTGCTTTCCTTTAACCTATAGGCGGGCTGAATGGTCTTTTGAGTTCGATTTTTTGCCATCTTTTTAAATAGCGGCCCAAAACTTAAAAACCCTTCTGTATGGAATAATGTCCGAGTGAAAAGAAATATAAAATGTCCCTACAGGCTGACGGGCATCACCGAGTGCCTTCGCTCCTAGGGTGCTACAAAATATCTGCCCATTCTTTATATCATTTTGATGAAGTTCTTATTATACGCGAGCGACGCCGCGAGTAACAGCTAGTTAAATATATAAAGATGCTATATACTTCCTTTTGGTTTTAAAATTATTTTCGCTTACTAGAGAAATACACGTAAATTCCGGGATCGTGATAAAACCCGCCTTAAGACCATTCAAAAAATATACCATCAGTATATACTTGCTTTTGCATTTAAAGTTAACCTCGATTTCCTTGAATGTTTAAATAGAGGAGCGGGATTGAATGTGTGAAATCCTCATAGTCGACGGGTGAGAAAAATTTTAAAGGAAGAGTTTATAACCTTCCATTATATTAAGGCAATCTAATAATCGTTTCATTCGCCTTAGATATATCGAGAAAACGTAAAACACAATTCACAATCATTAACCTCACTTGTACAATTAAGTGAAATGCTTAAACTTACTATTACAATCCCCATCCATGTTGAAAAGGAACGAAAAATATCACCTCACCACAATCCTGTTTCATTCACTGTCCCTTCAATGACGAACCAAAAAATTTTACATTACTACAACTATTACGAGAATGACAAAAGGGCAGATCAAACTATAAGAGCCTCATCGTTGATGTACATCATACTATGTAGCTAAAAATCAAAAAGCGAGATGACTTTTCTGGCTAGTTATAAACTTTTAACACGAAAGTGTTAACCCACTTCCCATTTTGTAGAGTATTGTAAAAATCAGATGCCAAAAGGTTCATCATCCGTGTGAAACTTTGTCTAAAGTAAATTGCCTTGTAGGCCTACATCAAAACATTGTAATAATGGTATTTTTAATATTATGGAAACCTAATTTCGGGGCCCTTCTGAAATTTACGGGTAAGCTGTAGCCTACCCCCTGGCGGCGCCACTGCCAACGGCAGGTGATCAAATTCCAGATTTTAGAAGCTCCCAACGGCAGGTGATCATATCCCAGATATTAGAAGCCCTCAATGGCAGGTGATCATATCCCAGATATTAGAAGCCCCCAACGCCAGGTTATCAAATCCCAGATATTAGTAGCCCCCAACAACGGGTGATCATATCCCAGATATTAGAAGCCCCCAACAACGGGTAATCATATCGAAGATATAAGCAGCCCCCAACTGCATGTTTGAAATCGAAGTTATTATCAGCCCCCAACGGCACGTTTCAAAACTAGGATATAAGATATAAGCAGCCCCCAACGGCAGGTTTCAAATCGAAGATATAAGCAGCCCCCAACGGCAGGTTTCAAATCGAAGATATAAGCAGCCCCCAACGGCTGGTTTCAAATCGAAGATATAAGCAACCCCCAACGGCAGGTTTCAAATCGAAGATATAAGCAACCATCAACGGCAGGTTTCAAATCGAAGATATAAACAACCCCCAACGGCAGTTTTCAAATCGAAGATAAAAACAGCCCTCAACGGCTTGTTTCACATCAGAGATATTAGAAGCCCCCAACGGCAGGTTTCAAATCGAAGATATAAGCAACCCCCAACAGCTGGTTTCACATCAGAGATATTAGAAGCCCCCAACGGCAGGTTTCACATCAAAGATATTAGAAGCCCCCAACGGCAGGTTTCAAATCGAAGATATAAGCAACCCCCAACGGCAGGTTTCAAATCGAAGATATAAAAAACCCCCAGCGGCAGTTTTCAAATCGAAGATAAAAGCAGCCCCCAACGGCTGGTTTCACATCAGAGATATTAGAAGCCCCCAACGGCTGGTTTCACATCAAAGATATTTGAAGCCCCCAACGGCAGGTGTTCAAATCCCAGATATTAGAAGCCCCAACAACGGGTGATCATATCCAAGATATTAGAATCCACCCACGGCAGGTGAACAAATCCCAGATATTAGAAGCCACCAACGGCAGGTGATTAAAGGCCAGATATTAGAAGCCACCAGCGGCGGGTGATCAAATCCCAGATTTTAGAAGCCACCAACGGCAGTTGATCAAATCCCAGATATTAGAAGCCACCAACGGCAGGTGATCAAATTCCAGATATTAGAACCTCCCAACGGCAGGTGATCAAATCCCAGATATTAGAAGCCACCAACGGCAGGTGATCAAATACCGGATATTAGAAGCCACCAACGGCAGGTGATCATATCCCAGATATTAGAAGCCACCAACGGCAGGTGATCATATCCCAGATATTAGAAGCCACCAACGGCAGGTGATCAAATCCCAGATATTAGAAGCCACCAACGGCAGGTGATAAAATCGCAGATATTAGAAGCCACCAGCAACTGGTGATCATATCCCAGATATTAGAAGCCCCCAACGGCAGGTGATTAAAGCCCAGATATTAGAAGCCACCAACGGCAGGTGATCATATCCCAGATATTAGAAGCCACCAACTGCAGGTGATCATATCCCAGATATTAGAAGCCACCAACTGCAGGTGATCATATCCCAGATATTAGAAGCCACCAACGGCAGGTGATCATATCCCAGATATTAGAAGCCACAACGGCAGGTGATCAAATACCGGATATTAGAAGCCACCAACGGCAGGTGATCATATCCCAGATATCAGAAGCCACCAACGGCAGGTGATCATATCCCAGATATTAGAAGCCACCAACGGCAGGTGATCAAATCCCAGATATTAGAAGCCACCAACGGCAGGTGATAAAATCGCAGATATTAGAAGCCACCAACAACGGGTGATCATATCCCAGATATTAGAAGCCCCCAACAACGGGTGATCATATCCAAGATATTAGCAGCCCCCAACTGCAGATTTGAAATCTAAGTTATTAGCAGCCCCCAACAGCACGTTTAAAAAACAAAGATATAAGCAGCCCTCAACGGCAGGTTTCAAATCGAAGAAAAAAGCAGCCCCCAACGGCAGGTTTCAAATCGAAGATATAAGCAACCCGCAACGGCAGTTTTCAAATCGAAGATAAAAGCAGCCCCCATTGGCTGGTTTCACATCAAAGATATTAGAAGCCCCCCACAACGGGTGGTCATATCCAAGATATTAGAAGCTACCAACGGAAGGTGATCAAATCCCAGATATTAGAAGCCACCAACGGCAGGTGATTAAAGGCCAGATATTAGAAGCCACCAGCGGCGGGTGATCAAATCCCAGATTTTAGAAGCCACCAACGGCAGTTGATCAAATCCCAGATATTAGAAGCCACCAACGGCAGGTGATCAAATTCCAGATATTAGAACCTCCCAACGGCAGGTGATCAAATCCCAGATATTAGAAGCCACCAACGGCAGGTGATCAAATACCGGATATTAGAAGCGACCAACGGCAGGTGATCATATCACAGATATTAGAAGCCACCAACGGCAGGTGAGCATATCCCAGATATTAGAAGCCACCAACGGCAGGTGATAAAATCGCAGATATTAGAAGCCACCAACAACGGGTGATCATATCCCCGATATTAGAAGCCCCCAACTGCAGATTTGAAATCTAAGTTATTAGCAGCCCCCAACAGAACGTTTAAAGAACAAAGTTATAAGCAGCCCTCAACGGCAGGTTTCAAATCGAAGAAAAAAGCAGCCCCAACGGCAGGTTTCAAATCGAAGATATAAGCAACCCGCAACGGCAGTTTTCAAATCGAAGATAAAAGCAGCCCCCATTGGCTGGTTTCACATCAAAGATATTAGAAGCCCCCCACAACGGGTGATCATATCCAAGATATTAGAGGCTACCAACGGAAGGTGATCAAATCCCAGATATTAGAAGCCACCAACGGCAGGTGATTAAAGGCCAGATATTAGAAGCCACCAGCGGCGGGTGATCAAATCCCAGATTTTAGAAGCCACCAACGGCAGTTGATCAAATCCCAGATATTAGAAGCCACCAACGGCAGGTGATCAAATTCCAGATATTAGAACCTCCCAACGGCAGGTGATCAAATTCCAGATATTAGAAGCCACCAACGGCAGGTGATCAAATACCGGATATTAGAAGCCACCAACGGCAGGTGATCATATCCCAGATATTAGAAGCCACCAACGGCAGGGGATCATATCCCAGATATTAGAAGCCACCAACGGCAGGTGATCAAATCCCAGATATTAGAAGCCACCAACGGCAGGTGATCAAATCCCAGATATTAGAAGCCACCAACGGCAGGTGATAAAATCGCAGATATTAGAAGCCACCAACAACGGGTGATCATATCCCAGATATTAGAAGCCCCCAACAACGGGTGATCATATCCAAGATATTAGCAGCCCCCAACTGCAGATTTGAAATCTAAGTTATTAGCAGCCCCCAACAGCACGTTTAAAAAACAAAGATATAAGCAGCCCTCAACGGCAGGTTTCAAATCGAAGAAAAAGCAGCCCCCAACGGCAGGTTTCAAATCGAAGATATAAGCAACCCGCAACGGCAGTTTTCAAATCGAAGATAAAAGCAGCCCCCATTGGCTGGTTTCACATCAAAGATATTAGAAGCCCCCCACAACGGGTGGTCATATCCAAGATATTAGAAGCTACCAACGGAAGGTGATCAAATCCCAGATATTAGAAGCCACCAACGGCAGGTGATTAAAGGCCAGATATTAGAAGCAACCAGCGACGGGTGATCAAATCCCAGATTTTAGAAGCCACCAACGGCAGTTGATCAAATCCCAGATATTAGAAGCCACCAACGGCAGGTTATCAAATTCCAGATATTAGAAGCTCCCAACGGCAGGTGATCATATCCCAGATATTAGCAGCCCCCAACTGCAGGTTTGAAATCGAAGTTAATAGCAGCCCCAAAAGCACGTTTAAAAAACAAAGATATAAGCAGGCCTCAACGGCAGGTTTCAAATGAAAGATAAAAGCAGCCCCCAACGGCAGGTTTCAAATCGAAGATATAAGCAACCCGCAACGGCAGTTTTCAAATCGAAGATAAAAGCAGCCCCCATTGGCGATATTAGAAGCCCCCCACAACGGGTGATCATATCCAAGATATTAGAAGCTACCAACGGTAGTTGATCAAATCCCAGATATTAGAAGCCACCAACGGTAGTTGATCAAATCCCAGATATTAGAAGCCACCAACGGCAGGTGATTAAAGGCCAGATATTAGAAGCCCCCAACGGCAGGTCATCAAATCCCAGATATTAGAAGCCCTGAACGCCAGGTGATCAAATCCCAGATATTAGAAGCCACCAACGGCAGGTGATCAAATCCCAGATATTAGAAGCCACCAACGGCAGGTGATTGAGTTACGGATATTAGAAGCCACCAACGGCAGGTGATCAAATCCCAGATATTAGTACCCACCAGCGGCGGGTGATCAAATCCCAGATTTTAGAAGCCACCAACGGCAGTTGATCAAATCCCAGATATTAGAAGCCATCAACGGCAGGTTATCAAATTCCAGATATTAGAAGCTCCCAACGGCAGGTGATTAAATCCCAGATATTAGAAGCCACCAACAACAGGTTATCAAATCCCAGATATTAGTAGCCCCCAACAACGGGTGATCATATCCAAGATATTAGCAGCCCCCAACTGCAGGTTTGAAATCGAAGTTATTATCAGCCCCCAACGGCACGTTTCAAAACTAAGATATAAGATATAAGCAGCCCCCAACGGGAGATTTCAAATCGAAGATATAAGCAGCCCCCAACGGCAGGTTTCAAATCGAAGATATAAGCAGCCCCCAACGGCAGGTTTCAAATCGAAGATATAAGCAACCCCCAACGGCAGGTTTCAAATCGAAGATATAAGCAGCCCCCAACGGTTGGTTTCACATCAAAGATATTTGAAGCCCCCAACGGCAGGTGTTCAAATCCCAGATATTAGAAGACCCCAACAACGGGTGATCATATCCAAGATATTAGAAGCCACCCACGGCAGGTGAACAAATCCCAGATATTAGAAGCCCCAACGGCAAGTGATCAAATCCCAGATATTAGAAGCCCCCAACGGCAGGTGATCAAATCCCAGATATTAGAAGCCCCTACGGCAGGTGATCAAATCCCAGATATTAGAAGCCCCTACGGCAGGTGATCAAATCCCAGATATTAGAAGCCACCAACGGCAGGTGATCAAATCCCAGATATTAGAAGCCACCAACGGCAGGTGATCATATCCCAGATATTAGAAGCCACCAACTGCAGATGATCATATCCCAGATATAAGAAGCCACCAACGGCAGGTGAACAAAGCCCAGATATTAGAAGCCACCAACGGCAGGTGATCATATCCCAGATATTAGAAGCCACCAACGGCAGGTGATCAAATCCCAGATATTAGAAGCCACCAACGGCAGGTGATCATATCCCAGATATTAGAAGCCACCAACTGCAGGTGATCATATCCCAGATATAAGAAGCCACCAACGGCAGGTGATCAAAGCCCAGATATTAGAAGCCACCAACGGCAGGTGATCATATCCCAGCTATTAGAAGCCACCAACGGTTGTTGATCAAATCCCAGATATTAGAAGCCACCAACGGTAGTTGATCAAATCCCAGATATTAGAAGCCACCAACGGCAGGTGATTAAAGGCCAGATATTAGAAGCCCCCAACGGCAGGTCATCAAATCCCAGATATTAGAAGCCCTGAACGCCAGGTGATCAAATCCCAGATATTAGAAGCCACCAACGGCAGGTGATCAAATCCCAGATATTAGAAGCCACCAACGGCAGGTGATTGAGTTACGGATATTAGAAGCCACCAACGCCAGGTGATCAAATTCCAGATATTAGTACCCACCAGCGGCGGGTGATCAAATCCCAGATTTTAGAAGCCACCAACGGCAGTTGATCAAATCCCAGATATTAGAAGCCATCAACGGCAGGTTATCAAATTCCAGATATTAGAAGCTCCCAACGGCAGGTGATTAAATCCCAGATATTAGAAGCCACCAACAGGTTATCAAATCCCAGATATTAGTAGCCCCCAACAACGGGTGATCATATCCAAGATATTAGCAGCCCCCAACTGCAGGTTTGAAATCGTAGTTATTATCAGCCCCCAACGGCACGTTTCAAAACTAAGATATAAGATATAAGCAGCCCCCAACGGGAGATTTCAAATCGAAGATATAAGCAGCCCCCAACGGCAGGTTTCAAATCGAAGATATAAGCAGCCCCCAACGGCAGGTTTCAAATCGAAGATATAAGCAACCCCCAACGGCAGGTTTCAAATCGAAGATATAAGCAGCCCCCAACGGTTGGTTTCACATCAAAGATATTTGAAGCCCCCAACGGCAGGTGTTCAAATCCCAGATATTAGAAGACCCCAACAACGGGTGATCATATCCAAGATATTAGAAGCCACCCACGGCAGGTGAACAAATCCCAGATATTAGAAGCCCCCAACGGCAAGTGATCAAATCCCAGATATTAGAAGCCCCCAACGGCAGGTGATCAAATCCCAGATATTAGAAGCCCCTACGGCAGGTGATCAAATCCCAGATATTAGAAGCCACCAACTGCAGGTGATCATATCCCAGATATAAGAAGCCACCAACGGCAGGTGATCAAAGCCCAGATATTAGAAGCCACCAACGGCAGGTGATCATATCCCAGCTATTAGAAGCCACCAACGGTTGTTGATCAAATCCCAGATATTAGAAGCCACCAACGGTAGTTGATCAAATCCCAGATATTAGAAGCCACCAACGGCAGGTGATTAAAGGCCAGATATTAGAAGCCCCCAACGGCAGGTCATCAAATCCCAGATATTAGAAGCCCTGAACGCCAGGTGATCAAATCCCAGATATTAGAAGCCACCAACGGCAGGTGATCAAATCCCAGATATTAGAAGCCACCAACGGCAGGTGATTGAGTTACGGATATTAGAAGCCACCAACGCCAGGTGATCAAATTCCAGATATTAGTACCCACCAGCGGCGGGTGATCAAATCCCAGATTTTAGAAGCCACCAACGGCAGTTGATCAAATCCCAGATATTAGAAGCCATCAACGGCAGGTTATCAAATTCCAGATATTAGAAGCTCCCAACGGCAGGTGATTAAATCCCAGATATTAGAAGCCACCAACAGGTTATCAAATCCCAGATATTAGTAGCCCCCAACAACGGGTGATCATATCCAAGATATTAGCAGCCCCCAACTGCAGGTTTGAAATCGTAGTTATTATCAGCCCCCAACGGCACGTTTCAAAACTAAGATATAAGATATAAGCAGCCCCCAACGGGAGATTTCAAATCGAAGATATAAGCAGCCCCCAACGGCAGGTTTCAAATCGAAGATATAAGCAGCCCCCAACGGCAGGTTTCAAATCGAAGATATAAGCAACCCCCAACGGCAGGTTTCAAATCGAAGATATAAGCAGCCCCCAACGGTTGGTTTCACATCAAAGATATTTGAAGCCCCCAACGGCAGGTGTTCAAATCCCAGATATTAGAAGACCCCAACAACGGGTGATCATATCCAAGATATTAGAAGCCACCCACGGCAGGTGAACAAATCCCAGATATTAGAAGCCCCCAACGGCAAGTGATCAAATCCCAGATATTAGAAGCCCCCAACGGCAGGTGATCAAATCCCAGATATTAGAAGCCCCTACGGCAGGTGATCAAATCCCAGATATTAGAAGCCCCTACGGCAGGTGATCAAATCCCAGATATTAGAAGCCACCAACGGCAGGTGATCAAATCCCAGATATTAGAAGCCACCAACGGCAGGTGATCATATCCCAGATATTAGAAGCCACCAACTGCAGATGATCATATCCCAGATATAAGAAGCCACCAACGGCAGGTGAACAAAGCCCAGATATTAGAAGCCACCAACGGCAGGTGATCATATCCCAGATATTAGAAGCCACCAACGGCAGGTGATCAAATCCCAGATATTAGAAGCCACCAACGGCAGGTGATCATATCCCAGATATTAGAAGCCACCAACTGCAGGTGATCATATCCCAGATATAAGAAGCCACCAACGGCAGGTGATCAAAGCCCAGATATTAGAAGCCACCAACGGCAGGTGATCATATCCCAGCTATTAGAAGCCACCAACGGTAGTTGATCAAATCCCAGATATTAGAAGCCACCAACGGTAGTTGATCAAATCCCAGATATTAGAAGCCACCAACGGCAGGTGATTAAAGGCCAGATATTAGAAGCCCCCAACGGCAGGTCATCAAATCCCAGATATTAGAAGCCCTGAACGCCAGGTGATCAAATCCCAGATATTAGAAGCCACCAACGGCAGGTGATCAAATCCCAGATATTAGAAGCCACCAACGGCAGGTGATTGAGTTACGGATATTAGAAGCCACCAACGGCAGGTGATCAAATCCCAGATATTAGTACCCACCAGCGGCGGGTGATCAAATCCCAGATTTTAGAAGCCACCAACGGCAGTTGATCAAATCCCAGATATTAGAAGCCATCAACGGCAGGTTATCAAATTCCAGATATTAGAAGCTCCCAACGGCAGGTGATTAAATCCCAGATATTAGAAGCCACCAACAACAGGTTATCAAATCCCAGATATTAGTAGCCCCCAACAACGGGTGATCATATCCAAGATATTAGCAGCCCCCAACTGCAGGTTTGAAATCGTAGTTATTATCAGCCCCCAACGGCACGTTTCAAAACTAAGATATAAGATATAAGCAGCCCCCAACGGGAGATTTCAAATCGAAGATATAAGCAGCCCCCAACGGCAGGTTTCAAATCGAAGATATAAGCAGCCCCCAACGGCAGGTTTCAAATCGAAGATATAAGCAACCCCCAACGGCAGGTTTCAAATCGAAGATATAAGCAGCCCCCAACGGTTGGTTTCACATCAAAGATATTTGAAGCCCCCAACGGCAGGTGTTCAAATCCCAGATATTAGAAGACCCCAACAACGGGTGATCATATCCAAGATATTAGAAGCCACCCACGGCAGGTGAACAAATCCCAGATATTAGAAGCCCCCAACGGCAGGTGATTAAAGGCCAGATATTAGAAGCAACCAGCGACGGGTGATCAAATCCCAGATTTTAGAAGCCACCAACGGCAGTTGATCAAATCCCAGATATTAGAAGCCACCAACGGCAGGTTATCAAATTCCAGATATTAGAAGCTCCCAACGGCAGGTGATCATATCCCAGATATTAGCAGCCCCCAACTGCAGGTTTGAAATCGAAGTTAATAGCAGCCCCAAAAGCACGTTTAAAAAACAAAGATATAAGCAGCCTCAACGGCAGTTTCAAATGAAAAGATAAAAGAAGCCCCAACGGCAGGTTTCAATCGAAGATATAAGAAACCCGCAACGGCAGTTTTCAATCGAAGATAAAAGCAGCCCCCATTGGCGATATTAGAAGCCCCCCACAACGGTGATCATATCCAGCTATTAGAAGCTACCAACGGTAGTTGATCAAATCCCAGATATTAGAAGCCACCAACGGTAGTTGATCAAATCCCAGATATTAGAAGCCACCAACGGCAGGTGATTAAAGGCCAGATATTAGAAGCCCCCAACGGCAGGTCATCAAATCCCAGATATTAGAAGCCCTGAACGCCAGGTGATCAAATCCCAGATATTAGAAGCCACCAACGGCAGGTGATCAAATCCCAGATATTAGAAGCCACCAACGGCAGGTGATTGAGTTACGGATATTAGAAGCCACCAACGGCAGGTGATCAAATCCCAGATATTAGTACCCACCAGCGGCGGGTGATCAAATCCCAGATTTTAGAAGCCACCAACGGCAGTTGATCAAATCCCAGATATTAGAAGCCATCAACGGCAGGTTATCAAATTCCAGATATTAGAAGCTCCCAACGGCAGGTGATTAAATCCCAGATATTAGAAGCCACCAACAACAGTTATCAAATCCCAGATATTAGTAGCCCCCAACAACGGGTGATCATATCCAAGATATTAGCAGCCCCCAACTGCAGGTTTGAAATCGAAGTTATTATCAGCCCCCAACGGCACGTTTCAAAACTAAGATATAAGATATAAGCAGCCCCCAACGGGAGATTTCAAATCGAAGATATAAGCAGCCCCCAACGGCAGGTTTCAAATCGAAGATATAAGCAGCCCCCAACGGCAGGTTTCAAATCGAAGATATAAGCAACCCCCAACGGCAGGTTTCAAATCGAAGATATAAGCAGCCCCAACGGTTGGTTTCACATCAAAGATATTTGAAGCCCCCAACGGCAGGTGTTCAAATCCCAGATATTAGAAGACCCCAACAACGGGTGATCATATCCAAGATATTAGAAGCCACCCACGGCAGGTGAACAAATCCCAGATATTAGAAGCCCCCAACGGCAAGTGATCAAATCCCAGATATTAGAAGCCCCCAACGGCAGGTGATCAAATCCCAGATATTTGAAGCCCCTACGGCAGGTGATCAATCCCAGATATTAGAAGCCCCTACGGCAGGTGATCAAATCCCAGATATTAGAAGCCACCAACGGCAGGTGATCAAATCCCAGATATTAGAAGCCACCAACGGCAGGTGATCATATCCCAGATATTAGAAGCCACCAACTGCAGATGATCATATCCCAGATATAAGAAGCCACCAACGGCAGGTGA
>JAEQBA010002012.1:0-30721 GCA_019434445.1 Phalangium opilio
AAAATGTTTTATTTTCTAGCAAATATATTAAGAAATAACACCAGTAATATTTTCCTTAATTTACGGATCAAGGTCTCAATACGATAGAGTGATAAAATTAAGAGTGGTTTTCAATCAAAGAATGAATATTTTCAACCTAATTACGATATGTATAAAATATATGGAGCTTGAAAATAATGGGACACCCTTGACCTAAAAAAACCAAAACAAACAAAACCAAAGAAATAGAGTAGAAAACTGGCAAGGCAACGCAATAATCCTAACTCCATCTGGAACAGCGGTGTGAACGAAACGGATCGATTCTCCAGAAAATTACAGGGCAGAAGAAAAAAAACCCAAAAGATTCTGTCTAAGCCATAACAAAAATAGATAAATATTCCATGGAGCATACATACTTCCCTGTAGGCCAAAAAAATATACCTAAAATATAGAACAGGGACACGCCCATTTTTTACTATGATACCCAAAAGGTAGCAATAGATATAACAAAGTAAGAAGAAAAAGTCACTAAGCACGTTACGTCCTTTCTAGACTTAGGAATATCGTTAGGAATAACTATTCCATGAAGTGTTAGTCGCCATTTTTCAAAATGCTTTCATACAGAGTTTAATATTCTTGGGTTATCCGAATAACTTCTGACCGCGAGTCAGTAGGGAAAAGACTAAACTCTCCTCTAATGGGGATTTAATCTACATTGCGCCAATCACCATTAAAACGCGTCGCCTGTCAACTTAAAATGCCAAAAGCTACAAAAAGTAGCTGTTAATAGACGACTAGTCGACAATATATTCAGGATAACTTGACAAATTTAATAGTGGCCAAAAAAAGAGAGTATCATATCTCAGCCAGTGTTTACGCGATATAGAAAATCTACAGAACATTATGAAAATAAGGTATGAGATTACAAAAGAATTAAGCTCTCTAGGGTTGTTCATAAATGTTCTTTCTCGATTTTGACCTACACTTATAACACCGTTGAATACAAAATCTTGGACATAATCATATCAAGGACTAAAGTGATAGTTTAACATTGAAAAGATTGAAATGCAACGGAAGAAATCTTTCGGATTTGGTAGCTTAAAAACATAGAGAACAACGCACCCAGACATGACATATAGGGAGAAGTTAGAGGAAGAACCCTGTGTATGGTATATGTGGCTTCTGGGCAGTAAAAATCGTTGACTAGGGGTGCTGGCTTCATCGATCGCGAGGGTTCGGCGTCAGATGGTGCTGTTCGCTGCCAGGCCCTCACTGAATCAATTAGGGAATGTTGGATGTAGAACTCGGAACGTATAGAGGATGCCATACCCTATCCGCCCACCCCCACCCTAGAAATCTAGCCTAGAAAATGCTCAAAGCAAAGGACGTTGTAGGGGTAGAAATCGGCCAAAAGAGAGAGAGAGAGTGAGAGAGAGAGAAGAGAGAGAGAGAGAGAAGAGAGAGAGAGAGAGGAGAGAGAGATAGAAAAGAGAGACAGAGACGTTGGTGTCAGGAACGAACACCGGTTGGGCCTTAATTGCGCCCCAAGGGGGATGACATGCCTTACACTACCCATCAAAGTCACCTACGACTGGTTCAATGGATTAACCAGGGTTACCCTACCATTGGCAAGGCTTACCACTGACCCAGTTACTTCTATACTAGCCAACGGACCTGGGAGTGGACCTTTGAGATCTATTCGCGTTGTTTTCGCTACAAAATCCACTCAATCTTACTTTAAAGTCGAAATTACGTATCTATATAAGTTCAGACTTAACAGACTGATATCAAATATGTATACTCCGAAAACCAAGATATATACCTGATTAGTCCGGAACAAAAAGGCGTTAATTTTTAATAGCGTTGGAAAAAAACCAAAAGTAGCAGACGGAACTGAAGTTCAGTCTCATTCGAAATTTAAATCCATTCGTTCGGAATTCCAAATCTGGGTTCGATAATATATAAAAGGTGCGTTCACTAACGCTCAACAGCGCCTTGAATTATACCGGTATTCGGGCAAACGAAAAAGATGAGGATCAATGGCTAAAAGTCACTGAGCTAAATCCGGTCAGGCCATACGTAGAATTGTTTAAATCCCACTAAATTCCCCGCAGAATTCAACAGAGACAGTCGGAAAGTAAAATGATCACGAGGATATATCCTCTACTAGAGATTAAGAATTAATTCCAACTCCGAAACCGAGGGATGCCTGGCTAAAATCGTCCAAAATCCGAACTACCGTACTCATCCTCCATTCCAGCTCTTTATTTTTTCATCCTATTCAATCCCGTAACGTCCATTGGGCAGTTTCCATGGGCCCGGAGGGGAGGTAAGGGTAAATGAAGCTGGGACAGTTTAGATCAGTTCAAACAGAGGTTGCAATACGCGTTCATAGTAATAGTAACGCCAGAAGTCTTCAACTTCGTGGTAATCATTTCTAAGTTTTCCGTTGTTCAACCATTCTTAAGATGACCAACAAAGAAGTAATTTTGAGGAACACACGCAGCTTGAAATTAAGAATGACCTTGATATACTACAATTCTAACTACCTATTCTTCTACCTAGGTTGCTGTATCGACAATGCACCCAGGGTTTAATTAAAATTATATAATGAACTTGGGTTTGAAGTAATATTTTAATTTCAAGTTACGGACTTCGCAGATCCCCTTAGATACGGGGGACCTGAGATCTACAGGCGTTGAAAACTGCGTCTGACACAGACTGTAGAAGCTGGAATAGCGTTATCGGGTAGGAGGTAGGTTGGCGACAAGGGTCGAAGAGAGTCCAGCAGGCAGTGACAAGACAGTTCCTTCTAAAAATCCCAACACCAGCGACCTAGGCAGGGTCCGAGAAAAGATTCGGGGAGGGGAAGGAATGGAAGGAGAAACAAGGGTGGACGGATTTAAGCCTAAGAAAGAACGAAATGTCATGTCTTAAGGGGTAGAAGAATAGCCTGGGTACATACTCTTACTTAGCTACCATGAACCAACACCCTCCTCCTATCCACTAAGAGCCGATTACCAAGTTGTAGGGGCTATAGGTATAGGGGAATGCCTTACACGTTCTTTTTTTAACTTCCCGCCTTCCATTGTATTAATTAGGTCATGTTGGATAGGAATGGACTAACCTATAACGTAACGTAACCTACACCGGAAAACAGTATCTTCACTCTCTCGGCCCTCGAGGGTCTCTCACTCCGCTTCAAAAGAAATATAGGTAGAAAATCAGCAAACGTTAATCACTTTGGAGAAAAACACGTTCTGTCTAAGATGGAATTTGGTAGTGAAGTCAGTTCAATTCAGGTTTGTCTCTAATTTTTCTATTATTATTTCCTTGTGGTTTAAATTTGTGGTAACCCTTCAACAAGGTGATTAACACGAACTGAAACCTCAAAAATAAATTAAAAAAAAATTAAATATATTCCAATAAAAGAAAACTACGCTCAAATATTTTTAAAACAGTCTAATTTCCGTCATAAGTATAACGCAATTACCTAACGCTCCCAAGTTCCGAAAAACAAGAAAAATGGTTAATTTAACTGCCTACACGCGAAGTAATAAAAAAAAATATTACAACTAATCTTATACCGGAAGTGGGAAGGACGTTTGTAAGCGTGAACCTTCTGTTGTTTGGCGAAAATAAGAATAAATTTCAAACCAGAATCGAACGAGACTTATTACGAAACGAAGAGGAAGGAGAAAACTAATGGAAGTTGGTTGGGTAAGGGCAAAGGAAACCGCCGGTGAGAGATTTGAAAGTGCTCATTGGGAAAGAGTTGGGAGGGGATCCAATACTTCATTCATTTGAGCGTTCTTATCACTTATTGGACGTGTGCAACGTCGGTAGTGGTCCGGAAAATTTGTCCAGTGTTAACGTGTACTCGTTCGAAAACAAGTAGTATAGGGGTAGATGGGAACCGTCAAACTGTTATTGCTTTTATACGACTAGCAAAATTTCGTCTTTGAATTCAAAGTCACCGGTATTTCCGGTTGGTTTTAGACTAGTAAGGGATATGTCATATATAAGTCGATGAAAGTGAACTTTTCAGAGTCCATCGTCCACGTTTCTCAACGTAATAAAGTCAAAGGTAGGAGACACTTTGATTGTCTCTACATCCTAAGCATTCAACTCATTCGGTCACGCTGACTGGGCCGGACTTTTAGAAAGATCGTTTCCTGAGGCGGACCAGAACGAAGGGTATCCCGGCCGTTACTAGTACGGTTTTGCAGGCTCCTTTTGGGGGAAAACTTGGCAATTTTCGGGACTACTATTATCCCAAAAACGTGGGTTAACCAGAAGTCACCATCTGTCAAATTTGTGATCGTAATATGCTATACAGATTTCAAACTCTTGTCATGGCGAAACATTGACGTGGGTCTGATTAACGAGGAAATTTTCTTAGGAACTTAAAAACTGGGGGGAAACACATCGAAACTTACAATTTTGAATTCATTCACTTTTACTACCGGCTTTAATAAGGGTAGGTCTATACCCTCTGACCACTTTCCCACTCTAGAAAACCCATTGGGGAGGTCCTAAGGGGACAAAAATGAGAAGACGGGGTGGGGGGGAACAGAAGGAAGGCGTATAGCGCACCTGAGAAAAGGAAGGATGGACCGCCGGTAATGGACACTGCGGACCCGTGGCAATTAACGATGTCATTAGAAGGTTGTGGGTTGGGCGGAACTTGGATTGGGATGTATTGGAACCGGGGGGTAGGCAAGGGGGTTGATTTGGACGGCGCTTATCCACGCGTGGACGCGTTTTCCATGGAAATATTGCCCTATATTTCCTCTTAAACTGTTCGCATTATGATTTTAATAATTTTTCTTTGTGTTAATAATGTTCAGGGTCGTCTTAACTGCATTACAGGACCCGACGATGTTCTTGGGGATAAATGTCCATCTTACCCAATGGTCAAGACGTCACTGATCATGTTTCTATCACTTTGGCAACAATACTGAAAGATGACATTCCTATAAAACGATCTTCAGAATCTGGTCAAGATAAGCTCGGCCTTTCAAGGTTACGAGTATTTAGTATTTAGGTTAAAGGTCAATCTATCTTAAAAGCGTGTATAGTGCGAACAGGAGGTGGCGTTATATTTCTTGCCGGGCATGTATACCGGTTCCTTTGATAGAGTCGAGGGCTCTTTCGTCTCTCCCTGCGGGTTAAAAGCTCCGCGGGCCAAAACAGTTTTCCGTTCATTCAAATTCACCGAGGAAATAGGTATAGGATTGAAGAGGAAAAGGGGTAAGGAATAAGGAAGGGAACTGGGTCTATCTTAGAGAGATCCAGAGGAAAAGAGTGCGTGTGAGAGAGAGAGAAAGAGAGAAACGTAGGCTGCACTAGCAGTGGCGCCCCTATGCATTATTCATGTCATTACTTGTCGCGACGCGAGCTAAAATAGAGGAAGAGTCTGGAGAAAGAATTTAACGGGAGGCTTAAAGAGCGAATGAGAAACGTACCCTTCTCCTTCCCAGCAGCCTCTTGGTAAATAACTCGGCCTTCTCTCTTATATCTCTCATTGGGACCCAAACGAGTAATGCCGTTCAATACGGGTGAAGTAGCTATGATAGAAAGCTTTTTGCGAACAGGGGTTTTTCTGATAAGTCTGCCAGTCATACCATAAATTAAGGGTCAAACTGGGTTGAAATTGTCAAAGATCATGGGGCCAACAACATTTACTTACGGAGATATGCGCTCCCAAGCATTTATTGGCCCCCTAAAACAAGGAAATAGTCGCGTATTGTAGCAAGACACGTCAGCCTTCAATCTAAGAACGATACTAAACCTTTATCTAGAAAAAGTTTACTATTAAATGAGTGGTAGAAGTGTGCGTACGCTGCTAAAGTAAAGCTAATTACTCCACGTGTCTTATTACAATTTCATTAATTGTTTAAGAGGCCAATAAATGTTTGTAAGCTCATATCTCCGCAACTAAATGTTACAGACACTTTAAACTAAATTTCACCCAAATAACACCTACCCTTTAATTTATGCCAGACTTCTGTACACGTCTCCATTTCATTAACACGGGTTTCTAAGACCCACAGTTAGAGAGACAGGTATACCAAAAGATCTAAAACTTCCCCAACTAAATTAAAATAACTAAAAATAAAAAATAAAAACAACTCTTCATCCCTTTCTCTCAATTCAACATGACTACATCTTTGGGACCTTTACTGGCACACACAGATCTCTCTATTCCAGGCAGGAGCTATTCCTAGCTTCTTCGGAAATGGAAGATGGTTCGGATAACGGGCTTTATATTCCTAAACCTAACCAAAAAGAGAGAGAGAAAATCCTCCTTCTCTAGCAAAAGCAGCAGGGAGAGGTCCCCGAAATTTAAGATCCAAGGTGAAAAAGAGACCCAGCCAGCAGTCTCGAGTATAAAAGTACAGAGGCGGGAAAAGGAGATTTTTCCCGCCAAATTCCCTTTAGAGAATAGATATTTAGGTGCGATGGTAACGCGAGAGGAGGGTAACCCCTTGAAGAGAAGGGATATATTTAGAGGGTAAGCCGATAAGCAAAACGCCGGACAAACTATGCCTTAAAACAACTTTTAATTACTTAGGGGGGACCCGGCATATACTTTTCAAAAACTGAAACCCCTTTCGCTCTAGCTATAGCTGACTTAAAATTTTTAATGATCCTTTAGTTAGAAACATTCGATACTTTTTCCCACGGTGTTTTCGACTTAAGTAAATTAAAGAGAAATTATCGAAGAATATGGTATCCCCAATTAACTAGATATCCCATGCAGCACCACCCCTAAAACTTTTCGTTAGACTTTGGGGTACCGTATTCCCTTCCCCAAACACAAAGTTAGTTAAAACTTCGTTAGGGGATACTGCATGGGTCCCCAATAATAAAGGGATTAGCGAAAAACTTAAAAAGAGTTTGCTCATTTTCGATTATACTTTATATACAATTATACTCTACAACAACACTCGATGGATTTATTATATATAAATAAATAAATTATATTTAGTAAACAACGCTAATTAATTACTAGAGAAGGTTGTTTTTTATAGCTTTTTCCCAAAAGTTGGTATGTTTCTACATAGGGCCCCTTTCAAAAATGTATGAGATTTTTAAACCATAGCCTCACTTTGGGAAATATTCAAAGCTATACTAACTTCGAGTTCTAAAGATGCAAAATTATTATTTCAACGGCATTAATTATCCAACAATGAAACCTTGAGGCCTTAAATAATGAAAAAATAAATGAGAAAGCTTTGGGAAACAAAATTTCCCTATAGAATCGTCAGTAATTCGTAAAAATTAAGTCCCATCCTCTAAAAATTTGGTCTAATCCCTTTATAGAAAATACGAGCCTCTCTCTCTCTCCTCGGAGCTTAAAAAGTGAGAAGCGCGGGAGAGAAGTATATAGTCCTACTACTGTGGAAGAAAAGAAGGGATGGAGATAATGCAAAGGGAATTCCTGCATGGGGTTTGGCCCCCTCATCTAGAGAAGAAGACTGTGGTGGTGAAGAGAAAGCGAGAGAATAATCGCGTTAAAGCTTGCCCATTTGCTTAAAGAGCCCAGTCAGGGGTTGGTTGGATGGTTGGTTTGTGGGGCAATACGAAAAAGCCAAACAGATAAGATAGTTGTGGTAAAACATTTCACACTCTTGAATCGAAATCGAAGCATTTTTCTTGGATCATATTTCAACTATAAAAAAATTATCTACGGTATCTGAGCAGGAACCTTCAGTAGACACGACTTCACCGGGCACTGACCACTTTGGGCGGGTACTAATCCACTGTGGGATACTGACCACATCGGGCACTGACCATCTACGAAGATTGATCTTTTGGGCACTGACATTCAATCGCTCTACCAACTGAGCCACGATACACGATGTTGGAAACTCTTCGAGATAATTTAGTTGTGAATTTAATCTAACGAGCTTAAAACAATTTCTCCGCACCCACGTGGTCTCGAACCTTGGGCCTTCCGCGTATGAAGCGGGTGAGATAACCACTACACAGCAGATTCATATTTGCAAATGCGTACCGTTTGACTAAATCTTATTTGAATTGAAAACTAACTTTGTTAAAGAATACATATTTTCCATCATTTTGATTATTATTCTACATGCAGGAAAACATCTTATCTAAGACGGAACTGTTTCCCAGGTACATTTTTTCTTCACCAAGGAGGCTTCTACATTGAAAATCCTAAACCATCTCGCCTAGAAAAGCCTATGGTACAGGGTTAATGAGAGCCTGATGCCTAGACCCATTAAAGGGGGGTTTCCCCCAAATTTCTCTAATTGCTGGACTCAATAATTAAATATGAAATCACTACACAACTGGGTACCACCACCACGCTTGAGCGTAAAGGGTTAGAGTAAGTGAGGGTGAGAGGGGTGCTACGGGAGCTCTGGGTTGTCCCCTTTCCTCACCAGGCAGGCCTCCTTCGGACCATCCGGGGTACCCTTACCCCTTTTCTTCATCATTAATTACTATAAAGCGGAAGCCGTTCTCTAGCTTTTCAGAGAGGACTGCATCGCCAGTGGAGAATTTAATTAACACCACCTTCAAGCCTCTCGCGCTACTCTGGCTTCGTTCGTCGTCGTCCGCTAAGCGAAAGCCATAGAGGGACACGCTAACTTTTCTCCGGGGGCACTGATGGTATAGAGGAGTAAAACTAAAAGAGAGGGGCCTACTACCCCTGGTTTACCCTAAAACCAAACGAAAGTGACTTTTATTTACCCGCTAGAGTTTTCCAGAAAACCACGCAGCCAGCCTCTAGAGCTGCTGAAATCCGGACTAACTTTTGTCAATTAGTAGGCGAGATGGTTAAGGGAGTGTACACTTATCTAATAGTACACTTATTTGGAGAATCTATGGAATAGATAGTGTACAGACAAGTGTAACCAGTCATTTGTGAGTTGCTATTCAACCGCTATCCACAACAGACTGAAAAGCTTGCAGTTCCGAACCCGAGATTCTCCCCAAAACTACTGGCAACCCTGAAGTTAAGAAACGTGGGACGAAATTTCTCTTGCCTATCTCTATCTATTTTTTCATAGAGGTCAAAATGTCACCTAAAGACTGGCATGGTGGTGACATTGCAAGCTTGAATTGAACCATAAAAAGATCTTTCTGCAAAGACATATTATAGTGGCCTAACTAGCTCATTTAGGTGGTGGCAAGTACTACGTAAAAATACGGAGAAAACGCGTTGCCTCCTCCCTGAGCGTTCTTGATTTCTCCCTAATTAATTACAAGCACCTAACTTTTAAGGACGTTACGATAAATCAATGCGAGTCCTTTATTCCCAGGATAGGGCGTCCCTATCCCTACCGTACTCTACCCTACCATCTCACTCTTTTCCCCTTTTGTTCCTGCACTGAAGAGAAAAGCCGCAGTGGAAAAACAGCCCTCGCAATTCACGTCATCTACTTATTCAAATTCTTAATTTTATAACCAACTAACGGCGAGCCCGCGTCCCTCAGGGTTCTTTTCTACCATCTCAGGGAAAGATGGGACCTCACCCTAATAAGATTACGGATTTTACTTAATGCCTTAGTGGCTTACTAAGCAAATATTCGACAACCTAACCACCCAATTTTTAAATTAATGAAAAGTTGGGTGCGCGCATTTTTGGAAATTAAAGACCCAAAATTGCACCAGTTTCAGATTTTCCATTTTCAAAGGGGGGGGGGGGCATAGAAGTCTTAAATTTCTCCAAAGTCGTCTAATAGTTGCCAACTACTTAACTATTAAGTTAACTACAATTAGTTGCTTTTTTAAATCATGGTTGCAACATATTTTCCATTTCGAAATTCCCCAACTGAATATTATCCAGGACTTTCACATAATTTGTAGAAAATTGAGAATATTATGGCTAAAAACGATAGTACCCTGAAGGCGCCATTTCACATCCATTTCCCATATATTGTAGCAACCCTGCACTAAATACTTCCACATACCAGTAAAATTACCAATTTGTGAAACACCACGTTCTGGTTGCCATTCACATTGTCACAATTCTTTCACAAAGCGTAAGTAAAAATCGCAAAAAATTTCCATTGCTAAAAAAAATAAAACTCCCAAACCAAACTGAAAAAATTACTTTATTACTTTAAATTAATCGTTCCTTAATTAGAGTTTGCATTATACATTAAATTTCAAAGGAAGGGTGACACAACGCCTAACTAAAACACCGGGAAAATTTCCCTTCCAAAAAAAAAAATAAATAAATAAATAAATAAAACACCAACACAAACTGAAAAAATCATTTTATTGGTCCAAATTAATATTGTTCCTTAATTATAATTACGGTTTGCCTTATACATTAAATTTAAAGATAGGGTGAACAGTTTCCAAGAGTATTATTATTTTTTGAGTTCAAGCTCTTTTTAGTAATCATTTAGTATTTAAGAATTAATATTTTTTTAAAGTAATTTAACTCTTTACAAAATTAAATTAAATTAAATTAAATTAAATTAGTTTACTTAAAATAAACCATTGTAAATGTAAGTCTTAGTCTTTGGAACTTAAGACCCAATAAAAACAAGTACTTTAGTAGCAGTAGTTCTAATCTAAAAGAGCTTAAACCCCATAAGAAAAAAAAAAAAAAACAAAATACTTATTAAACATAAATCTAATAATATAACTAATTAATTATTTTAATCAAATATATTACAACAAATAAGCTATTATATTATACACTTAAAAATAATTAAAAAAAACAAAGATTGATCAATTTAGGCACTGCATAGTTTGGGTGTACCCAATCTAACAGAGGACTAGACAAAATTAATAAAAGATAAGATAAGATAAGATAAACATTTAACTATAAAGTATAATATTATAAACCCAAGGGAGGACTTCAAAAAACAAATAAAAAAGTTCTATGATACATTATTTGAATTATTTCATATGGCAATACATAAAAGAGTAGACAGACGTTTAGTCGTTTACATCATTTAAACCTACCTTAATTAATAATTAATTAATTAAACATTTGATTCATTTAAAACTCGCAGCAAAACTTTAAATTGGTTGGAGAATTGCTTTCAGCGCTTTTATATTAAATTAAATACTGAAGTTGAAGGTCAAGGGTCATTTAATTAATTAATTTTTCTTCTTAATTAATTCATGTGTGATCCTTTTTCTTTAAAATTTATTTTTAATAAATTCCATCTTCAATTTTAAAATAGAAAATCTTTAGCAGCAACAGCTGGCGGTCCATGATGATAATTTGAATTATTTTTTTTTTAATATAAATCAGCTATGCATTTGTTTGTTTGTATGTTTGTTTGTTTATTGGCCAAAAAAAAAACACGTAATCTTCAAATTTAGAAAACCCTTTCTTTACAAATCAGGAATGGAATGATCCATCAATTTCTTTGCCAAAGATGACGACATACTGGGATAAAATTTACAAAGATTATTTTCATATTTCCGTGAATTAAATTCCATGAAGATGTGTATAATACGTTGATAGTGACACCCAAAACTTACCAGTGATGTGATGAAAGGAATTATGGGAAAGGTTATACTTGAAAGCAATTGCCAAAAACATGAAAAAGCATGTTCCAATGACATCGCAATGTCTAACCATACTACTATATCATGTGTAAAATAGTCCGCGATTTCTAACTAAAAACACCAATGTACCAAAAAGCTACCGTGAACGATGAACTAAACTAACTAAAAACACCAAATGTACCAAAAAAACTACCGTGAACAATAAAAAACACCAAAAATGCAATAGAAAGTTACGCATTGTGAAACAAAAGTGAGTAATGTGAACAACAAGATTAAGTTCACACAATACTATGCTATAATGTTACTTAGAGTGAAATATTAATCCCCACATTGTAATGAAGTTCACCAAAACAAGCAAATTGTGAAACAAATGTGAGTAATGTGAACAACAAGATCAAGTTCGCGCAATACTATGCTATAATGTTACTTAGAGTGAAAAATTAATTCCCACATTGTAATAAAGATCACCAAAACAAGCAAATTTGTGAGCAATGTGAACAACATGATCAAGTTCACACAATAATTTGCTACTTGGAGTGAAATATTAATTCCCACATTGTTATGAAGTTCACCAAAACAAGCAAATTGTGAAACAAATGTGAGCAATGTGAACAACATGATCAAGTTCGCGCAATACTATGCTATAATGTTACTTAGAGTGAAATATTAATCCCCACATTGTAATTAAGTTCACCAAAACAAGCAAATTGTGAAACAAATGTGAGTAATGTGAACAACATGATCAAGTTCGCGCAATACTATGCTATAATGTTACTTAAGAGTGAAAAATTAATTCCCACATTGTAATAAAGTTCACCAAAACAAGCAAATTTGTGAGTAATGTGAGTAATGTGAACAACATGATCAAGTTCACACAATAATTTGCCACTTATTAATTCCCACATTGTAATGAAGTTCACCAAAACAAGCAAAAAAGTGCAAAGTTTGATGCACAACTACATGGTTACTCTAAAAAAAAGCTAGAAGCTCATGAAGCAACCACATAAAAAGGGATCAATGGATTACTTAGAAATAATTATATTTAAAACTCACTGTTTCATCATGTGCTCAAAGACAAAAGCCGGCATTACAGTGACAGTGATGACATTTCCACCTTCATCAATGATATCATGAACTTGCTTGTCCTTCAATCCCACCACATTTTGTCCATTAACCTCCAAGAGGTAGTGGTCAATTAGAAGTCCATTACGAGCAGCTGAGGAATCTTTCACCAGGGAGAATATTTTTCCATTTTTGAAAGCAAAACCAATATTTCCAGCACTATCTTTGTGCATAGTGATTGTGCGCTCAAAGGGACTGAAATTAAACACGAGGATAGGGTTGCCATTAAAATTTTCATATACTTTTAACTCCTCAAGACTTTCTTTGGTCTATTTTTAAATTCTCAAGACCTTTCTTTGGCCTATTTTTAAAACCCCAAGACTTTCTTTGACCTATTTTTAAATCACCAAGACTTTCTTTGGCCTATTTTTAAATCACCAAGACTTTCTTTGGCCTATTTTTAAATCACCAAGACTTTCTTTGGCCTATTTTTAGCTCCTCAAGACTTTTTAGGCCTATTTTTAAATCCTCAAGACCTTTCTTTGGCCTATTTTTAGCTCCTCAAGACTTTTTAGGCCTATTTTTAGCTCCTCAAGACTTTTTAGGCCTATTTTTAGCTCCTCAAGACTTTTTAGGCCTATTTTTAGCTCCTCAAGACTTTTCAGGCCTATTTTTAAATCCTCCAAGACTCTCTTTGGCCTATTTTTAAATCCCCCAAGACTTTCTTTGGCCTATTTTTAAATCCCCAAGACTTTCTTTGGCCTATTTTTAAATCCCCAAGACTTTCTTTGGCCTATTTTTAAATCCTCAAGACTTTTTTGGCCTACTTTTAAATCCTCAAGACTCTCTTTGGCCTATTTTTAAATCCCCAAGACTCTCTTTGGCCTATTTTTAAATTCTCAAGACCTTTCTTTGGCCTATTTTTAAAACCCCAAGACTTTCTTTGACCTATTTTTAAATCACCAAGACTTTCTTTGGCCTATTTTTAAATCACCAAGACTTTCTTTGGCCTATTTTTAGCTCCTCAAGACTTTTTAGGCCTATTTTTAAATCCTCAAGACCTTTCTTTGGCCTATTTTTAGCTCCTCAAGACTTTTCAGGCCTATTTTTAGCTCCTCAAGACTTTTTAGGCCTATTTTTAGCTCCTCAAGACTTTTTAGGCCTATTTTTAGCTCCTCAAGACTTTTCAGGCCTATTTTTAAATCCTCCAAGACTCTCTTTGGCCTATTTTTAAATCCCCAAGACTTTCTTTGGCCTATTTTTAAATCCCCAAGACTTTCTTTGGCCTATTTTTAAATCCCCAAGACTTTCTTTGGCCTATTTTTAAATCCCCAAGACTTTCTTTGGCCTATTTTTAAATCCCCAAGACTTTCTTTGGCCTATTTTTAAATCCTCAAGACTTTTTTGGCCTACTTTTAAATCCTCAAGACTCTCTTTGGCCTATTTTTAAATCCCCAAGACTTTCTTTGACCTATTTTTAAATCATCAAGACCTTTCTTTGACCTATTTTTAAATCATCAAGACTTTCTTTGGCCTATTTTTAAATCCTCAAGACCTTTCTTTGGCCTATTTTTAAATCCTCAAGACTTTTTTTGGCCTATTTTTAAATCCTCAAGACCTTTTTTTGGCTCCCTTATACTCACCGATCTCTAACAGCCAAGGCAATATTCTTGGGATCACTCTTTCTGATCAAATCATGGACCTTATCCATGCTGTACCCGGCCACCACTACATCATTAATGGTGAGAATTTGATCTCCAAATCGTAGACCAGCTAATGCAGCTGGACTATTAGCTTGCACCAGCACCACAAAGACACCCTTGTTGATTGGTTGCATCCTCATACCAACTTTCCCACTACCATCCTTGCAAAGATGAACCTCCCTAATTCCATGAGTAACCGCTGCTCTTTTCAAACCCGCTGATTGGCCAGAAATAGGTGCAACCATCATGTTATGAGGAGAGCTTGTTGGAATAGCAATGGCACTCTGAGACAGTAGGGAAAAGGTAAATTGTTGGCTTATAGGTCAGTTTGAGGTCATCGTGTAAAACCCATCTTACAGGAGCAGGGACAGCAACTGCATTTGATTGTTCAACAAATTGTAGAGCTTCGGGAGATTGCAAATTGAGTCCCATGTATTCATCTAAAGAAGGATAAAGTGAAGATATTTTCCCGGCTGATTGACTGTTGTAAGGTTGTACGGGATAAGGAAGAGCTTCTTGAGCTACAGGAATGCTATTCAATGCCGGAGCTTGAGCATATTGGGCCTGTTGGCTTTGTTGAGCCGTAGCCATTTTGTGCACCTTCATATCCTCTAATGATGGATATAGAGACATGTTTGCAGTTTTTACGAACAATCTCTGTAAAATTAAAGGATGTATCTTGCTTAGAATAGTTTTCTCCCCAACCAGAACAGAACAGGATGTCAGGCTGCGTATGTCAACAAATTTTAACATCTGCCTGAGTTAAAAAAACTCCCACCCCCTCATAATTCCAGTTAAGTTTGAAATACTTCTAGGAAGTTACTTCCTAAAAACCAGCACCCAATCGTCCCTTAAACCTAACCTAACCTTAAAAAAGCTAATTCCGTCATATCCCTACTATACTTTGAGAATAATTACGTCTAAACATAGTAATTAGCAAAAAAAATTAAGAAAATTTAATATTTTTAAGGCTTCTACCATTAAACTGCGATTCAACAGAAAAATAGAAGCCAAGGCTTAAGTACAATATTTTTTCTTACTCACTTCCTTTGTTGACTTTAATAAAAATTTCTTCCAAGCCTAAATACTACTTAAAACTATTAAAATTATTGTTCCGTAACCATAAATTAACTAAACGTGATTAATGGCGTCCGATTTCGGGCTTAAGAACAAAGAGACTGATCGAAAAAAATCACTCGTCCCACAAATCGTATTCGTAACTAACAAGTTGCAACTTTTTATTGACGTAATAAAATTCACGTGATAAACTGATTACTGATTGGACCTTGAATGACGTTAGAATGAGTAATGCTGACGTCACGAAGTTAGTAACCAATCGCGAGCCAATGTCGTAATGCCACCAAAATAGAGCCAAAAACGCGGAATTTTTGAATTTCACGTGGTTTTTTTTGTTTTAAACGCCGTTTTAATTACATATTTTAAACATTTATTAATTTAGACAATTAATGGACAAACACAGACAAATTAATGCTGTTTTATGTGAGAAATGACAGCCTCCATCCCCACATAATCTAAATAAAAGACATTCATGCATTTCCACCACCAAAAATAGACCAAAAAATAGATATAAATTACATACCATATTCTCTAATTGAATCTTGATTATGCCAAACTGAATTCGAGGGATTCCATAATTGTTGTTGTTGATTTTTATCACCTTGATGTTCAGAACGACCAGGTAAAAGTCTTATTTGTGGGCTTCTTTCTTTTGAATCATCGCTAATTCTTAGTTTTTGAAGGCTTATACTACCCTAAAAACATAATAAAGCCAAATTTCCAGGATTTTTCGAAGATTAATTAACTTCTTTAATTGTTTCTTACTCTTGAAGCTGCCTTTTGACTAGGTCTGGATATTTTATCTTCATTCCATTTGCAAAGACTTTTAAAATCAATTTCTTTTTCCCCACTCAAATCTTTCAATTCCGTATCTTTCAATTCCGTTAAACAAATATTTATCTTATTGGCCAATAGTATTTGACAGACTTCCGATTGGCGTAAATTTTGGGGCAAAAGATGATTACGAAAACTGCAACCCTTTTGAGAACCCCCCCCCCCCATTAATTAAATACTAATTAATAAAAGAATAATTATAAAACCTACAGTATCTAATTGTAAAGGGTCCATTAAGTTAAACTTTGTGACCTTATGACCGCAACAGGGGAATATCCCGGTGGAATGAGAGGACATATGTTGCTCCTGTGAGCTTTGCAAAGAAGGTTCTGGGAATTGCGCTGGTTCAGGATGATATTGACAAAGAGAGTACTCTTTGCAAGCAAAAACTTTTTGACAAGTGCAACATGGCAAACTGTGAACTGTTCCCCACATAATCCAATAAGTTTTTTCCCAGGTTTTAAAATCAGCGTGAATTGATTGTAAATATTGAGATTTGCTCCATGTATGATCACTATCAAAAAACGTGATCATTTTTGTCACAATTAGCCTTATTCCTGATCAGCGCCATCTACCCATAGCGGCGACTTTGAGAACTACTGTAAGCGGCAAGCCAATCAGAAGTCTCTAAAATCTGGTGACGTCACTGACGGGCACTGTCGGGGGTCTTACCAAAAATGACGTCACCAGATTTTAGCGATATCTGATTGGCTTGCCGCTTACAGTAGTTCTCAAAGTCACCGCTATGGGTAGATGGCGCTGATCAGGAATAAGGCTAATTGCATGATTTGAGCTTTCAAAAAAGATGTTCATGTCTCACATTTTATGATTGTATTGAATCTCCCCAGTTTTGTTTATCAATGTTCTAGTTGGCGTACATTTAACATGATTTTCAGTGTCAATTGTGAACACTTTCTCACAGAGATGGCATTTTCTTAGTTTAGGGGAATTTAAAAGTTGTTCCGCCAGTTTACGAAAGAGTTTGGATTTAATTTTATCGTGTGGGTCATCTAAACATGGGATTTCATTGGGTTTGAATAAAGAAGCTAGCCTTCCAAGTAAGGATTCGTTTAAAAGGCTAATAATTCCAGATAATGAAAGGAGAAGGGTCATATTCTCGTGACAATATTCCAAACATTTATCAACAAGGCGATTCATTTGTAGAAATTCAGCGGAAACCAACATGTGAATTGCATATTTTGGCTCTAATTATTAAACTTTAAGTTATTTATAAGTTGATTGATTTGGGTTTATACTTAACGCGACTTAATTACCAATGGCAAATTTTTCTTGTTCAGCTTCATCTTTACTGGCAAATAAGAGAAGTCGTTTGAACACCTCAACATCACAATGAACTGAAAACTGAACTTCACATTCCTCTTCCGAATCTAGAAACTTTTCAAAGTAGGGCATTTCTTTTAACAAAAGATGATGGGGACATAAAAAGGTGTCCTTTTTCTTTCGCGCGTCATCTATGACGCAAATTGTAACTTCCTTCAATCTAATGAAGATAAGGTCTAATAATGATGGAGGCCTAATTATATGGAATAGACAATAGAATTACTTTGTAGGTGGGCTTTCAGAATTTTTGGACTCTACACCCAATTTTTTGGAGGGTTCCTGTTCGTGAATTACTTCCGATGGTTCAATTTCCCACCAATGTCCTTCAGGTTTGATATCATGGGGTGAATTAGAGGGCTTATCACTAATATCTTCAACTTCAATGAAACTGCTTTGGGATTCCAAAGATTTAAAACGTTGTAATCCTGATCTGACTTTGTCAACATTTTTGCTGGCTAAGTAGGCAAGCAGATTGGTTTCTTGAAGATTTTTTAGTGTTTCTTGAAACTAATAACGCGTAAATATTATGGCAAACGGAAGGAAAGAAAGAAAGGTCCTGTGGTTAATTGTCTTATTTGACAAACCAAGGCTTAGCATTTATTCTAAGGTGTTGTGTTATATTATAATTACCTTCTCTCCATTCGTTTCTCCCAAAACTCGAGCTAAACACGATGTTTGATGATTTGTTTGTAATACGGTTCTTGTCGCCTCAGAGTTTTTCGATATGCTTTTCAAAATAAAATCAGCAAATTTTGAAACTGGGCGATCATTGCCGCTCATTTTGATTTTAGAATTTGAGAAAAGTTTACATTGGTTGCCATGGAAACGCTGTTGCGCGCGACTCATTGAACTGTTCTACGCGTGCGTTATCAAACACGTGAATAAGCAGACGATTTTTTTACCCTGTTTTTGAAAGAAGAGTCTAGCTTCGACCACGGAAAATTAATGATAATCATCAAGATTTTAATAATTTGAATTAAATTATAATGAAAATGACCTCAAATCCCAACTTGGAATGTGTGAAAGCAACGATGCTGGATCGAATAGGTAACAGTGGTGCGCATTTTAAAAGCCAACAGATAGGGGAAAGTGATTTATCATATCCTGAGAAAAGAGCCATTGCTGAAGAACTTCTAGCTAGAAGCAATGTATTGTTTCTACAACGATTCCACAAATTCATGACGTTAGATGACCTTTCTTATTTTGAACCTGAGAGAAATTACTATGAAGTTGATTTTTACCTGAAAGAAATTGAAAAATTAAATGATGGGAAAACAAGCAATGTTACAGTCAAGAATAGACGTTATGAAGCTTTACAGAGGTTAATTTCAAAGGGAAACTACTTTTCCGACCATGAAATGAGAAATAGAAGCCCTTATTTGTACGAGCAAATGATAGGGCAATACCTAACAGATGCTGAGAAGCGTGAACTTGAAGAAGAACCTGAAGGCGCCACGTAAATTAATCCATTTATTTTTATTAACATTATATCATATTAGTTCAATCCTTCCCATAGATTTTCAGCATTTTTGATGAGATCTATTCAAAGAAAACACGAAGAAAATCACATGAAAGAGGAAGAGTTAGCAGATCAAATGGCCAGTGATGCTTACATAGATTCAGATAAATCTGAAAAAGATGAGGATGAAGAAGAGTCTGAATTAGAGAGTGAAGATGAGGATGGTTCTGGTAAATTCCAAGGTTTTAAATTAAATAGATATTTATTGTTAATATAGCATTCTTTAAAGGGAATAAATCCAGTTCAATAGACACTGAAGAGAAAACTAGACTTCGTGATGAGTTCACAAATATCATGTATCAACAATTTCTGTCTGGGAGAGATGACTATGATTATGGGTAAGACTGTTAAGTGTTAAGTCACATCTAAATTTGTTCTATATTCATCTTTAATTTTTTTTAGATCTGTTGATAATAATGAAGATTATGATAATCTTAAAATTAAATCAGAAGATGAGGAGGAAAAATATTTTGATTCAGATTAAAAATTCATAATAAATTTATATGTATCACTTAACATCTTGTTTTGTTTTAAATATGTATTATCAATTTATCATCATCTTGTAAATAAAAAAAATTGTCAAAACCTTTTATTTCGACTTGCCTTTTCTTTTGTCCTACAAAGCTTTTCTCTGATATTATAAAAAAAACATTTAAATTGGTTTTATTATTTAAACTGAAAGACAGACATACTTTTACGCATCATGTCCAGATCCCTCGTAATGAGTGAAACCCCTGTAAGGTAGCTTTGCCCTGAACACAGAAGTGCTGCGGGTTAAACATTTCTACAGGCGCTTGATAGAAAAAGCATTGATTTTAAAAGCCCCTAAAGATTGGCTTCACCTCGTTAGTTTTGAAGGCTTAAAAACGTTATAATAATAACCCTAAAAATTAATAAATACTCTACAAAAATTAAATTTAAATATAATCTAACAATTAATAATTAAATAGGTCAAATTATAAATATTCTTTAGATTGAGAAGTTTTCTTTTAAATAATTTTCGGTAAATGTAAATTTCTTCAGCAACAAAAATATGAATATCAAGTTTCAATTTCTTCAAAATCAGTTTTGATAAATTAAAAATAAAAAGGACAGTTCTTCGAATTATATCTAGAAGAAGATATCTAATGTAGTTGTCGCAAATGTAACTACAGTTTCAGGACAGAGATAAGCTTTTCAAACTCCATTTCGAAAATATTGCAGCTCAGACAATGAAGCGAAAAATTAATTACGTAGGGTTGTTAATTGTTTTCGGTATTTCTACCGTTTTCGCGAAATCACCAGAAAGTACTTTGACGAGGGCAGAAACGAGTAATTATCAAAATTTTAAAATAAATAAATATTTAATTATTTACTCGAGCCGAAATTAATTTTGTTAAAATATTAAAAAAAAAAAGATTTTTTCAGGCAATTTGCTCAATTGCAAGAAGCGGAAAACAACTTACTGAGAACGTACAACTCTTATTTGATGTCCCATTGTACCGGGGGTGGTGACGAAGGTCAGAATATTAAGTTGTTGAATATTTTATAGTCATTGGTATTAAACCAAAAATTCATACGGTAGCACTAAACAATTTCGGAGGTGATAATAGTCAACAACCTAGTCCCCAACCTTTGGGTCCCCGTGACTTCCATATAGTTCCACCAGGACCAACTAGGGAGCCTCAACAACCTAGTCCCCGACCTTTGGGACCCCGTGACTTCCACATAGTTCCACCAGGACCAACTGGACAGCCTCAACAACCTAGTCACCGACCTTTGGGTCCCCGTGACTTCCATATAGTTCCACCAGGACCAACTGGACAACCTCAACAAGAACACCGATCCTTGGGTCCGAGAGACTTCCATATCGTGCCTCCGGGTCCAACTCGTGATTACGCCCATGTTCTACCAACTGTTCCACCTCATTTACTAGACAACCCTCCGACTAACACGCCTCCTAGGGGTCGTCCTTTGGGTCCCAGAGATTTCCATATCGTTCCTCCTGGTCCAACCTTGGATCCGACTCTCCGCCGTTCCAGTTTTGGTCCTCAAAATAGGCAAATAGTACCACCAGGTCCCGGTATGAATATACCGGATATAATGCGTCCAAAAGGAAGTGATGATTTTGCTGGATGTGGAAGGTGCATACCTGGTTTACCTGGTCTGAAAGGTAAGTGATTTAAGTCAATTAAATATAATTTGAAATGCGCCGTAAGCGCAGGTTTAATAAGTCATGTTTCATTGTAGGTGATCGAGGACTACCAGGATTACCAGGAATGATAACAGCAGTTCCAATTACTACTTACTATATCACAGAGCTTATGATAAAAAGAGGGGCAGTACTTTGCGAGCACCGGTACCAATGCAAGTCATAAGAAGAAGTAGAATTAAAAATTGCACTAATCGGTGATCAATTTAAATCTTATCTCTTACGGGAAAATGCTTCAATAAGTAAAAAGCGTCTTCTGTAATTATTTTCTCATTAATTAAATCTCTTTAATTCATATTTTTACAGCTATTAAATACACTCATTTTTAATTATTATTTATAAATTTATATTCTTTTAAATATTTAAGTAAATATATTTTTCTTGCAATATATTTAATTTATTTTCAATTAAGTCTTTGGGTAACGCCTTATCGAAACGGGAATTTCTAAGATTGTCACTTATTCTGTGGACTATACTCACTTTGAAAAAAAAACAATCACCCTTTCTTATATCGCCGGAAATGCCAAAAATTAAATTAATTCTTTGATCAAAGGCCTTTAAAATAGTAACGCGTATTTCTTCTGTAGGACGGAATATGACACAATTTTTTTTTTTTTTTTTTTGGAGAAAAAGATTAATATTAAATATTCTCCCTCAATTACGTCACCAAAAATTAACGGTAATAAAAAATAAAGTTGGATGGATTTTAGGGTTCAATATGTCCTTTCAACATCCATTACTTCCGTTTTAAACGATTGTCCATCTCCGGTTTGATGATCATTAACTTCGGACGATCTCTGATCACCGGAAGTTTGGTGTTGGTGTAATCTTTGGACGGAACTAGTTCCAACTCGCATATGTTGTTGTTGTTGCTGTTGTTGATTGTTCAATAAAGCTTGCATAGCTTCGTTATCAATAACAACGTGTTGTTGTCGATTATGGGAATGTTGTAGTACAACGTTACCGGAAGTGACGGCGGCAACTATTAATTCCGATCCGTCGTGTCCTCCGGATTGGTGGGATTGTTCTAAAGAATGATAACCAGCTTCGGGTGAGCTCGAAGCTGAAGAGACCGAAGTCGAACTTGTCACGACGTTAGACTTCAAAACATTAAAAACACTTTGTTGTATTTTACAGTCCATCCGATAAACAATATCAAATGGCTTCACACAGAAATATCACATGTACGGGTACGGGTACGGGTACGGGTAGACGAGAAGCTCGAAAGTACTATCCCATTGGCGCGCTTACTTCGTTTTGAGGAAGGCCGTGTTGCGCGGAGACCATGGAAGGATGAGCGTGCGATTGAGACAATTGCAGATCTTGAACCATTTGTTGCTGGTGTTCGAGTTGGCTCATACCTTGCGGCATTATTGGACACAAATTCGGATTAAAAAATAGTCCAGAGGCATCTGCCACGCGAAATCATCCAAAACGAATTAATACAAATTATGAAGGAAACTAGCGTATTATATACCGTAAGTTTATATATAAACTCAGGCGAAAATGTAATTATATTTTGAGTTTCGTCGACAACTAGTATAAACTTAGGGTTATAATGGTACGGAAAGGTCATATTTGAAAGCCAAGACGTTGAATACAGTAGAAGAGTATAATAAACACATAGCAAAATTAAGCCGATTCATGCTTCAATATTTGGACAAATTTGGCCCCAATCAAAATAACTCTCGAAAATGATTTAAAAATCTGAAATTTTTTCATAGATTTGAATTTAGTTTAATTTAATTTACAGATTTTATAATTTTTCTAGGAACTCTATGGGAAATAACTCTAAATTAAATCCCTGAAAGGTTATTGAGATCGGGGCCGGTGAAAGGTCACTCATATCACTCAAGCCTTTTTCGGTGGGATGAATCCCGTTACCTTCTTCGTAGTAAAAGTTTCCGTGAGCTTGATGTTGGGAGTCAACGGCGTTCGCGGACATCAGAGCCTGACCGTTACACATGGACAGCGCTTTAGCCACATAATCGAATAAAGCGCTGGACTTACTAGTAGCGGTAGGCTGCGATTGGTTGTCGGACATGGCGCCGAGTAACATCTCTTCGAGCAAATTGTCCATCTTGATTTGACCTTGGGTTTGCGCCAATTGAATCAGAGTGATCATCTCCCATTTGATCGATTGCAGAACGGGGACCGTCAAGAGAATCTCTCCGAATCGACCACGTCCATCGTACTGTCGATCGGTCGTAAAGTCTTCCAGCATTAGCGTGACTTGACGACGTAATTGTCGAACTTTTTCTTGCTCCGTTAGGCCTCTCACATCTGAAGACAAAAATGTTACGGTTAAAGCATGACGCGTACGACGTACTTCGGGGGAAGTAATAAAATTTGGAAACTTACTCGGATCTAGAAAGACTATCGCTTTGAGAAGAGCGATTTCGGTATCGTTGACTTTGAGAGATCTTAAAGTTTGGACCAGTTCGTCTAGAATACGAGTGGCAATGCGACACACGTCACCGTGCCCCTGATGACGATGTATCACGTGGTCATTACTGAGCAGAAGGTAATCTTCCTCTCGAATAGAGCGGCGTGCTAAACCTAGCAACAAATGATCTCCGGAATGAGCGCGAATGAGAGCCACCTGAAACGATTCCAAATTGAAGCCAAAAAAAAATTAAAAACCACCCTTAAACTTTGACATCTCTAGTTCCCTCCACATACCTGGTCGTCTAACTTCAACTCCGTAATGGCTGGAATTAACTTAATCCATTCCACAATTCCCCTCAGTTGTTGTTTGATAGCTTCGCTTATGCCCGTGATTGAGGCCAACTTCTTTTCGCCGTACATTTGACACGGTCCATCGGAATCGGTCAAAAAGTTCTGTGGAAATTGTAAAGTCTTCGTTCGAATAACGCGTTAAATCTAATTGAATTCCACCATAATACGATTGAGAATAATACCCTACCTCGAATCTGGCTTTTAATTCGGCCATGAGTAAAGATTGCACGCTGATTCCCGTAGTGTTTAATTGTTCGTCAAAGCTGGGTGTTCGAACACTGATCCTATCCCGTTCATTTTGAACCGCTAATTTGAAGAACAAAATTAGAATAGATCGTTAAGAGACCCGAATTCCATAATCAAAATGCGATATTTAAATAATTAAAGATCATAAGTTTGTGGCAACTTATTCTCAATTAAGTTTTAAATTGCTGTACTGATTCAGAAGTTCAAAGTTTCTTGAACCTTAACTTTTCTATCAAAAAAGGTTGTGTCCCTATCTTTAAAGCTTTGAAACTAAAAAAACTTGAAATGTAAATTTCGAAACAATTAGGATAAAAATCGCTCGATTGACTTAAGTCTTTCCGATGACGATTCTAACGGAAAAAAGTGTAAATTTTAATCTATCCGGCTGGCAAACTTTTATCAAATATTTAGTTTCAATGTCAAACTATAAAATGTAGGAGCATCTTGAAATCTTTCACAACTTGATCACGAGTACAATTACGAAGGTAAGTTTAAAATTGTAAACCGGTACTAACCTTGACTCTTCATGCCGGCTTTGAAACACTTCCTTAACCTGCAATAGCGGCATTGATTCCTCTTATCTTTATCCATGACACATTTCCTATCGAATCTGCAAGAGTAGCTATGCTTTTTCCTGACGCTCCGACGGAAAAATCCTTTGCATCCGTCGCAACTGGGAGCGCCGTAATGTTTTCCCGTCGCTCTGTCGTTACATATGGCGCAAAATTGGACCTGAGACTGAGGAGCGTGCTTGGCGAGAGCCGCACCGGGGCCGAGAGCAACCGGTGGAGAACCCAGGTTTCTCGTGGAAAGACCCTCGCCCGAGCCTATCCCGTCACCGTGGAGACTGTTCGGATGCTGTCACGGAGAGAAAGAGAGGGAGAGATCCGATGAGAAAACGGAGAGAGAATTGAAAGGATGGAGAGACGCACGCCTCGGCCGAGGAGAGGACGAATATCAAAGTTCAAAAAGGAAAGGGCGTTCCATTGTTCAAAAAGCATTGTACGTTACATATAGCCAAGAAAGAGGAGCGTATCCAGAAGGAAAGAATGACACAATCAAGCAATTTTTAATCTTACCTGTTTGACGATTCCCTGCTGGCTGTTTAGAGGATGCTGTTGAATTCCTTGAAGATTTGAAGGGTGTTGGCCGTGAGAGACTACTTGTAGATTATTTGCCTGATGTTGTTGCGAAATCTCTTGCATGCTATTTGAATGTTGCTGGGGAATTCCCTGCGAGTTGTGATGCACTTGCGAGTAATTGTCACCGCCATCATCTCCTAAATATTTCGGAAGCAAATTTGTAACGAAAAGGCAAATAATTAGTCACCAAATATTTTGGTGAAAACAATATTAGCTCGGTGTAGCTACACGGTTAATCTACTTTAAATATTTACGTACAAACACGGTACAATTTAACATTTCATAATGGTTTTTGGACAAATAAGGGGTATTGATTAATTAAAAAGTAAATTTTGACCGTTTGCAAGTCGCAAACAAGGTTATCTATTCAAGTTCTTCGAACTATGTTCTTTGAACTATATCGTGTTCGAAAGTTGAAAGAGTGATAATGTTCTATTAGGAAATACTCAAAAAAATTACTCATTCTTATATTTGAATAGGTTCCGAGGAAATCTAAATATGACAAGCAAATTCCGATTAAAGTGTATTTAAATATAATTTAAAATTATCTATTAAAAGGTTCAAAACATGACCATCACCATACCCCCTTCTCATAAATAAATTCTTTATTTTTCTTATGGATTATTACATTCTCCTATACGCTAAATTAATTTTCATTAAACGCGATTAACTTAATAAGAAAATAACGCTCTTACCTTTATCCGATTTAAACACCTGCATGGGTTGACCGTGTATTAAACCTTGCAAATGCTTTTTACCGTTGACCTCATCCATATCCATATTAATAAAAGAATTCACGTTGAGGAAATGGGGACCAGCGTTGGTAATTGGATCGTCGTGTGGTCCGTTTGTATTGTAATGAGTTTGGTAACGATGGTGTTGACCGGAAGCGGTACTGGCGATAACTTGTTGATGACCACTACCGAAATCTTGACTGGTGGACACGTCGATACCGTAAGTCGCACTTTGATCATGCGGATGACCGGACCGATTAAATATTATCAAATCCGAATGATCAGAGGTTCTCTGCGAAAATTTGAAATTTCAGTCATGTTATTTTTGTTTGTTTTCTTTTTTTGTTTTTTAGTTGTTTTAAAGTTTCTTGAAATATATGTATTTTCTCATTGTCTATACGGGGGTCGAAAGGTCAATTGAAAAATAAATCGCGGATCGAACTTTGCACGGAAAAAATACATTTCAAGTGTACAGAACAAATAATTTGACGAGTTCACAGGGTACGATCCGATATAGGAGTGCCCTATAGGGGCAAAGGATACCTTATTTTACTAAAGCGATAAAATAGATATAAAAAGACCGCTTTTGGATTTTCCCAACTCATTCTGAACTTTTGGGGTCCATAACCGGCGATGGGACACTTTCTAGACAATAGTAAAGTCTGTCCTACCACGATGGTGAAATGATTTCAACATTCGCTAAAAACAGACGTTCAATCTCTCCGTGGTCTAGTTCTTAATACAGATTGAAAGGGTTAAACACAACTATATATATATTCATTGTTAAAAGAACAATGTTTTAATAAGTTTTCTATTTTAAACTGGATCAATACTCGCAAAAGTAAGTTGGATTTTTTGTTCTCAAATTTTTCAAAAAATGGGGTAAAGCAAATTAGAAGGGGATTTAAGAAACGGACTGGAAAACGGGTACGTCAACGTGCAGCACTCGAGACGTTTCGAAATTTAAATTTTTTCAGTTTTAATTACTCGAATTATTGTACGATTTAAGTTTAAATTGAAATATTACTCATGTACACGTTTTTCAGTCAATTTCTTCAATCAAGAATTCGTTAGCGTTTGTATTAACAATTTGGAAGAATAGCTTAAGTCTTTAGTACAGCTAGAGATGTGAAATTATAGTAATTTTTGAAAATGGTAATTTACCGGGTAAATTAGCGAAAAATTACCAGTAAATTGCCGATTAAAATTTTGGAATAATAAAAATTACTGTAATTTATGGTATTTTATACTTCTACTGGCTTATTACCGCGGTAATTTATTTAATTTACCGGTAAATTACCATTTTAAAAAATACGGTGAGATATAAATCGGCAATTTACGCGGTATTCGGTAAATTACCGGTAATTTAAGGACGGTAAATTACCGACTCACATCTCTAAGTACAGCCAACCTTTCATTCATACTTGTAGCGAAAATTAATAGGCTTATGTAAAGAGCTTATCGGCTACGTTTTAATATCAAACTTTTACTTATGGGAAGAGGTATTTAAAATTAAGACTAGCCTTGAAAATGTAGACAAATATGAGTTTAGAATACTATTCTTTAAACACTAATAAAGTTATGTTTAAATGTAATAAACATTTCTTAAACTTCAAATCCGAATGGAATAGAGTATGGAACTAACTATCATCATATAGACCGTTATTTTAACCAGTAAACTATTCTTTCTTTATAGGAAATAATGATTATGAACGAGTCTCTTACCTCATTATCCCGATGGAGCAGTATCTCTTCGCTGGACAGTTGTCTTCCCGAGTTATGAAAACCTCCCAGTTGAACTTCTCCCGGCGGAGAATTTGACCAATTATTTAAAATGGGATTAAACCTCTGATGGTTACTGTAGTTGGTGTTGTAACCCGCTGTTTGTAGTGTATTGTTGACTAGTATACGCGTCGTGCGATGTTCCTCGGTGTATTGAACGCTAGTTGTGGCTATTTGAGATTGTTGAATGGCGGGAAAAGCCGTCAAACCGTATCTATTCTGATCCACCGGCGGAGAATTACTGTCACCTTCCCGCGAATTTAAACTGAGAGACGGCGAGCACTGATTGTGTCGCGATGAACCCAACTCCGGTGAAGAAGAGCTGGTGTTTGACTGTCCGTTAACTATGCCGTTAACCATTCCATTTTGTCCAATATCTTTAGAAATTAACGATAAAATAATTGAATCCAAATGCCGTCTTAACTAACTAAGTAGTCTCGATCGAGGGGTCAATCAACCTCAGATTACGGTACATTGGGTAACCCGTTTACACTGAGTGATTAGCCCCTCGTTCTTGATGTAAAGACTTAAAGGTAAGTGGATATGATTCAGTTACGTATAGGTTAATTTAAACTACAGTATTGTTAATCAGACTTAAAAGGGGAAATTATTTGGTTAAACGTACGAGATGAGCTAGCAATTTTAATCAAAGACCATATAGAAGTTCACGCATAATAAAACTGTTCTAAATAGTCTTTGCTTCAAATTAAAATATAACTACAAGCAGCTTGGTGCGACCAGAAAAATCAAATCAAATAAAGATTAAAAGGAATGAGATGTTAATTCCGCGTATCAAAGTATTGGACCTTCACAATCTCATGATCATGACGCTAATTTTTATTAATGAACCCAAGAGCGATGGGTGATCAATACCCTCGTCCATGATGTTAGATAGGTTAATATCAGTTTAACAACAAAATGAACTTACACAGTCCAGTAGATTATTTTAAAATTTTGATGTCTAAAACATACAAGGCACTAACGTCAAGAAAGTAAGTCAAACACTTACAGTTAAGTTGAAATAAATTTGATAAGGTTAAATATATATATTTTAAGTATAGCTATATATTCTTTGAGATGCTTGGATTTGGTCCGAAATTCCTTTGAAAACTCTGCTTTCTACGCTAAATCCAGTCCACGACCAAGCCGCTCAAAGATAAAACAAGACTCCCTGAACTTCTCTCCGAGAATAACCATAGATTCTTAAAATATAATTTCTCAAAATTAACTACTTAAACTATATCGCTATCGCAGCACGCACTTGGGGACACTTTTGAGATATGCCTATAACAGCTCGATCAGTATAATTTCACAATATCGCGTCTCTTCACTTTGTCGCTAAGCCCATGTTACTTAGCGCCTTGGTAACACCATGAGATCTATGAAGTTTTTTTCTGGTCGTACAAGAAGCTAAGAACCGTACAACCTTTGACTATTTGACCCTAACAGCAATTAGCATAGTGTAATAATTATGATTTAGGTAGTGAAATTATTAGAAAAAGTATATTTACCATTGTTTTCCGTGTGGTAGGTGACAACGTGAGCGCGCTGTTGATCTTGATGGTTGCGATTAGCAACAGTGACGGGCACTAGCTGCTGTTGGCTTTGTTGTTGTTGAAGTTGAAAATCACCGTATTCTCCGTTACCCAACATGGTGCTTTTCCTCTTTATTTTTAGATATATTTTTTTTTTCTTTACGATTTGCGATAGTCTTGTATCTGCATTACCCGTAGTCGCGGGTACAAAGTTAAAATGCCGAAATTTTCACTCGTATAGGGAGGGTAGAACTTGGTTTAGTTCAGTTTAGCCGTTTTAATTTTGTCTATTTTTCCTCTCAAAGCGAAATAAAAAGAAAAAAATTCAAACTCTGACCCCTTAAACTAAACCAAAAAAAAAAAAATAAAATAAAAATAAACCGTGTTCGCACTTACGGTGGTTTCTATATATAAAATTTGTAATCTAATGTTACTTTGTAAAATGATTTAAATTATCTGGATATTAAAAATGGTCTATAGCCGGGTACTTAATCACACAGTGGGGGAAATTAAAACGTGCACGATGATGGCGAGTTCCAAAGTTAAAACAAAAGGCTTAAAATAATACAAAAAGACGTTTAAAGTCTAATTGTTGCACGGGGGTACGATAATCCATCGAGCAAGGATAAACACGTAAAGTCTTTTTAAAAAGTTACCGTAAGTTATTCAGATGGGGACGCGACGCGTTTGCCTCCACATTCAGTGCATGCAATCTCAAAATATCTTATCCCAGGTTGTTTAAACCGGTAGAAAAAAAATTCAAAGGGAGAAATATACCCCATAAAGGGTAAAAGTCTATTTTTTTATATTACACCCCAACTGATGGGATGTTTCGCGAATTTTTTTAACTTCTATGATGATCTTTGAATATGATGAACCGCAGGGGAGAGATTTTTCCTCTCTCGTAGTTCCAATGGTCCCGAGATGGTTCTGAAGATGAAAGGTCGTTCTCGGGATGACTTTGGGGTACAGAGTCGATCTTGTTGGAAATATATACAGGGTGTTTGTGAAAGGTCCATCAATAATGAAAGGGCGTATTTATTGGGCCATTTTGAGTCGAAAATGTTCTATGACATTTTTCCGTTCGGGCCACTGTTTTCAAGTTATGATTGGAGTAATTTACGGATGACCCCTTAAATTTAATTAAGAAATTGAAAGACAGCGCTAATTTAATGAAGGGGTCATCCCTAAAATATTCAAATCATAACTCGAAAACCGTGGCTCGGACGGCAAAATGTCATAGAACATTTTCGACTCAAAATGGCCCAATAAATACGCCCTTTCATTATTGATGGACTTTTCACAAACACCCTGTATAAGGGCAGA
>JAEQBA010002013.1:0-68512 GCA_019434445.1 Phalangium opilio
TCAAAATCCTAAAATCCAGGTCAAAATTCCCTAAAATCGGGTCAAATTCCAAATTCCCACTCAAATCCTAAAATTCCAGTCAAAATTCTAAAATCCTGGTCAAAAAATCCAAATTCCACTTAAAATCCTAAAATCCTAAAATCCAGGTCAAAATTCCAAAATCATTTTGAAAATCCCAAAATCTTGAAATCCCGTACACAAAAACGCTCCATGTCCGACCCCTCGGTTCCTTAGCTAAATCTAAGGTTACTTTTATTTATTGAAGACAAGTTTGTTTTTAAGTTTAAAGTTCTATTTTTACCATGACAAGTTTTAGTACTTCTCTCCAGAGAAGCTAAAATGCGAGTGCCTTATCGAAGGCAATTTTCTTTACATGAAAACTCTTGTGACCAATGAAAAAGGTCTATTTTTTAAAAAGGAGTTTTTATATACAATGCCCATCGTCAGTATTTTCTTTACAATTTTACCGAACGGGTTTTTGAGTGACGCATGGGTTTATTTTTCTTTAGAGACCAAAGTTTATTTTTGGGCTTATTTAGGGTAGGGTCGGGCGAGGCGAATCTTTTCAAAAGAGGAGGTATGTTTAACTGATTCTCCTCGCTCGACCTTTGACCTGTTTTAATCTCTCTTTTTTCCCTTTTCACTGTATTTTTTATTTAAAGGGTTAAACAAGTTGAGCAAGCCCAACTTGATAATTTTAAATTTATCCGTTTTGACAGTAATTATTCCTCATAGTAAAACCTTGGACCATGTATATTAATTAATCACTTAATGTTAAATATGGTGAAAATGTAATATTTTACAAACTAAAAGTCAACTTCCTAAAAAATAATGTTCTGAAATAAAAGTAAATTTCTTTACAAAATACTTGCAACTTGTTTTGTCTCTTAAATCTGAGATTTAGTGCAACCTCCGATTTACAATGTACAATTTAAAAATAGTGAATATGCCATAGAACAGAGAATTAATCTAAATTAAATATTTGGTGCTTAAAAATAACCCAAACCTCGTCCTAATAATACAAATTGGAAGAAATGGCATGGGAACATTTGCAACCTTTTAAAAAATTGCCCTGAATTCATTGATCAAAACCCCTCATGTGTCATACTTAAGACTTTAGTATGTAGCTCATTTTATTCATATAACGAATATTAAACAATTTGTCAGCTTCAGGACATGAGATAATCTGTTTCATACATCTTTATTGCACATTCTTAAAAATTTAGTTTTATTAGCAGCATATCGTAGGCACTACTGAGCTAATCCGAAATAAAATTTCTGGAAACAAGTGTAAACTATTGTCTATTTTAGTTTAAATTATAAGAATAAACTATTTCCATTTGCTTCTTACTTCTAGAAATTCCGATAAAAAATTTATCCCTTCAAATGCTTTTCAAGCCAAATATTATAGTTGTTATAACTAAAGGACGTCTTGCAGGAAAGAAGGCTGTTGTAATTAAGAAACGAGAATATGTTACTTTTATCAAAAAGATAAATATAGCACATGTTTTAGCAACAAGATACAAGACAGACATTGGAATAACCGAACTTGATACTAATCCCCATGGAAAATTTCATCGCTTGGCAAAGGACTCAATAGGCCTTATTATAAATTGCGAGGTCTTCTGGGAAAATTTTTTTATATAAGATTTGAGCGTCATCAAACGGTAGGAAAATAAAAATAGTCACGTGATTCCAAAATTCCAGTTGTTTGGTTTATCGACTACCGCGTACACTCTTTTAGTTTAGATTTGTTTATAATACCTCGCTTAAGTTTGATGCTAACTTGGTAAGTCATGTTTTAGTACTAGTTTATACCAGGGAGACTGTTTACACATATAAAAACCATATTATTCTCATTTTTCGGTTGGAAATTTCATAAATATATACTAAGCCTTGGTTAGCTTGTACTGTTATCTGAGACTGTAAGAGGGAAAGTTAGGTTTAGGACTTAACTATCTTATATTTTATTAATCTTTTAAAATTTATATCAAGTATAAAATGGTTGGAGTTCGGTGTGTGTGCCCGGCTGTAAGTCAACATCAGTTCGAAATCCAAGCGTTAGCTTTAGTCCGTTTCCCAAGGATGAAATACTTAAGAAAAAGTGGACCGAGATAATAGAAAAAAATACTTTGGAACATGTTAAAACTATTGAAAAAGGACCGTCGTTATTTTCAAGTAGAAAACCTATTGGTTTAAAGCATCAAAGAGTTTGTGGGCATCATTTTAATAATAAATGTGGCCGCAGGCAGTATTTTGATAAATTCCCAAAGCATTTCATGAATTCTGAATTATCGGCAGATATGCCTGACTTATCTAATGAATTTGGAGTAGTAGAAGTAACTATTTCCAATGACTTGATTACGAATGATAAGCAGCCAGAGCCTGTCGAAGAAAACCATTTAAATAGCAAGAGTGGTAAGTGACGCTTACCCTTTTAAAATCTTAACTACTTGATTAGTTTAATTTTTGTGTATTTTCAAGATCATAACTACTCACTTGACCTAGAAATGTCACTAGCCCAAACTATAAAAGACTCCAAGAAAATGAACTTCTTATTGAAAATCTACGCAACGAAAATGAAAAACTAAAATCATTGAACAAAGTGCTGCTTGAGGAAAATGTGAAATTTAAAAGTATTTTACAAAACTGCAAAGACTTAGAGAAAGCAAATACAGAGCTGATAAAAGAAATTAAAGAAGTCAGAGTTAATAGTTCAGCTTATAAAAACAACATTAATCTTTTAGAACAGAAGTTAAAAGAGAAACAAAGATTTTCCTTAAAGAAAGTATCTGATTCTCCCGCAATGTTACAGTTCTACACTGGATGCAGTAGTACAGAGGTCTTTGAAGATTTGTATGCCCTAGTTGAACCTGATTTAAAAGACTTAAAATTGTAAAACGGAGCCAAGGGCTATAAAGGAAATTTGAAAGGGGGCAAGGTAAAACTATCGGACGCCCGATGCAAATACACTTCAAAGATCAACTTTTCCTAGTGCTATGTAGGCTAAGAGTTGGACTTCTCGAAGAGGATTTAGCTTATCGTTTTCACATTGCACAAAGTACTTGTCAAATATTTGTACAACTTGGATAGACTTGTTAGAGAAACGCTTAACTCAGTTTCATATATGGCCATCGCGACAAGCTATTGATAGATTCATGCCAGACGAGTTTAAATCCAAATTTCCTACCGTTCGCATTGTTTTGGATGCAACTGAACTGTTCATCCAAAAACCCAATGATTTCATAACACAAAGCGATTGTTGGTCTTCGTACAAAACCCACAATACGGCTAAAGGTCTCATTGGTGTAACTCCGAATGGTTTCATAAGCTTTGTGTCTGACTTAGTGCCAGGTCGAATGTCAGATGTTGAACTAACCCAAGATTCGGGAGTCGTGAAACTTTTAGAAGTTGGAGATTCAGTTATGGCCGATCGGGGTTTCCTGATAGCAGATTTGCTCAAAGCCAAAGGTGTAAAATTAAACATGCCTCCCTTTCTAAACAACAAAGCCCAACTCTCTGAGGAGGAAGAATCTTATACCAGGGAGATAGCGAGTGTTCGAATCCATGTAGAACGAGTCATTCGAGGAGTCAAGGAATATAACATACTAAGAACAATTTTTCCTAACTCTATGCACACCAGTTAAACAAAATATGGAAATTTGTACTTATTTAGTAAACTTTTGCAATGAAGCGTTGTTAAACAGAAAATAACAGAGTAGTTATCATCTGAAATTCTTAAGTTAAAATTTAATTTTCAGAAATAAAAATTTACTGTTTTTATATTTTAAAAATATCACAAGACCTTTTAATATGAAAATTGCATTTTTAAATGACAAAATGTTTTTTAACATCACATTAGCTTTTCTAGGAATGCATACCATGATAAATATAAAATTTTAACAATTTTTGAACAATTTTATCATTAAAGAACTTCTCATCAAATTTAATACGTTGGCAAAATGGCTTTTCGTCTCCACAATCTACTAGTAAATTACACCACTTAAGACCTGTTAACCCAACCTGACCTTGTATTTGATAATGAAAGTTATGGTTCGGGTCTAAGAAAATTTCTCCGTTTTCATCTTCCTTTAAAAACTTGCTCGTTGGTTCTTTCTTCTGTATAGCTTCTTCGATGCTTATTGACTGTTCCTTACATTTTGCCAATGTCTTGATTTCTAAAAGGCTATAGCCTACGTTTTCTTGTAGCACCAACCTGTCAGGGGATGCTCCCAACATTGGTAACGAAGGATTAATGCATAAACCAACTGCGAAGGTTTTCACTCCTGTACGCAATAATTCATACTTTTCTGTAGCAATGTTTTCATTTTTCAACCCCTCTTGCACCTATTTATTTTTAGATAGATCAGCTCCGTTAAAAATTGTTTTTGGAAAATAGTCATTGACTTCTTTCTGCCGTTTGCGAATTAAACCAAACTTCGATGCAGTGATTCTGAATTTCCGCTCACTCTTCCATAGGAGGCAATTTGACTGGTCTCTAGTTTCTACCTCTAGATTTATTGCACAATCTAAAGTCAATTTCAAGGTATCTGGTGTTTTCAGAATAGATATACGAAGTAGTTCTTTCATTTCGTCTTCTATATCTACGGGTGCAATCGGAAGTGAAGTACGAGCATTCATAACTACATTTATTGCCAATTCGGTTGTAATATTAGTTTCTGGGTCAGCTTATGTTTTTGAATATGGTGTAAAATTGTTTTCCTCTTGAATAAGGTAAAACAATTCGCGGCGTTTACCAGCTTTCAATCGTTCAGTGAGTGACTTAATTCTAGCAGACATATTCTGGACATCTTCGCCAGTTCCTATGTCATCCAAAGCACTGTAATTTTGATGGTTCTGTTGCCTTTCTTGCAGAACTTTGCTAGCTTTGCCAGGTGTAAGCTTCACAAAATCCAATTCAGTAAAAGATCTTCTTGCGAGTTTCCAATTTTGAGAAGGGACACTCCAAGCTCTAGTCTTTTCAGTGCAAGCCAAGTCGTCAGGAATAAAGGTTTTATCTTATCTAATACAGTCCAAAATGAACCATAATACGGAACCCACATGTTTACACACACCACCACAACCTGCTTTACAAGCACACCAGGCTACGTTAACTTGTCCAATAACATTCAGCTTTATTGCCACATCATACTTGGATGATATCGTAAATGAAGCTTCAACTTTAGCTTTTATAAATATGTTAAAGCCATCTGAAACTTTTTCTCCTGGGTTTATAAATACTTCATTCACTTTATGTGCTTTAAACATCCGTTAGCCGAGTGTTAAGTGTGTTTTAGCTAGAGAATCACAATGATGCTTGTTAATGACAGTTTCATCAAACGTTTTTGGTACAAATTTTAACTGTTTTGTCCAGTTTCCTTTTGGTACACTAAATTTCTAATTTACAGCTTTAGCTTTGCTCTTTACTTTTTTAGATCCAGACCTAAGAATAAGAATTCTATTAAAATGTGAACAATAACTATAAGAAAAGAAGGTATCAATTTAATTGTTAACTTCCTCCATTTCCAGTTTTCATTGTCTTTAACCTAGGCTTAAGTGAAGATGGCCCCTACGAACTAGGAAGTTGGCTTTCATGAACAACCGATTTATGACGTATTTCCTGGCATGGCCAACTTTTCGAGCATCTAAATTGGCCGTGTTCCTGAAAACTTTCAACAAGTTCGACAAGACCAAATTTTTTTATAAAAGGGCCTATTGTTTCAGTCCGAATATAAACTGAAAAATTAGCTCTCTCAAAAAACAATTAACCGGAAGATAAGTTTCCAAATTAAAAGCGCTAAGGAAAATTATCTCAAACGCAGGAGCCTTCTTCACGGTACTAGAAGCTTTTTTTCATTCGGCATTCTATTCTTCCATATTGAAGGAGTTTTCTCATCCACAAATTGACGAATCTAATTACCTGGTTTAATCATATGGTATAAATCACTAAAGCTGATTTGCACTTTGCTAATAGGAATTAAGCAAGGCTCAAACGTAATTTGGCTTAACCTTTTACTCTAATAACCTCTATTTAGCGTCAATTATATTATAATTAAAACAAACCTAAAATGACTAAGCATGGGTGGATGGGTACTTTGGCAATGATCTCTTCATGTGGGGTTCCAAGCTGTGAAAGTAAAAATAGATAGACGTTTTGAAACAGCGACCCTTTCAGAATGACATATGTTTCTTACTTCGAATTTGGGGAAAAGGTCATCAGAAGGCTCCTTAAATGGTTCATGATTAGTAGAGTGACTATTCCTACCACCCGCTGTTCATCTTAAGGAATATAATCTTTTAATGTATCGAAGGTTTCTTGACAAAATGTTTTTCACTTGAAAAAAATTGTCAAATCAACTGACTTCTCGATGAAAAGAAGTCAGTGAAGGCGCCAAATACGTCTGTTTGCAAAAGTTCCCGCAAATGTTCTTTTACGCCATAATTTCGAATAGAAATGGTCATTTCTGGAGTAAATGTTGTATATTCGTTCCGTTCTTTATATGTAGCCTTTGTTGCGCACATGTTTTCCTCATTTTTTGTTGAACCAATTGTACATTAGGATTTGTTTCCGTTGACATATATTTTAGTTCAGCTCTTAATTTCTCGCTGTCTTTTACGTCGGCATTTCTTATTTCTGGATTGTATCTGTACTTGTCCAAGTGTTCTTCGCCTAAACGGTTTTTAGCCTTCGAAAGCTCCCTAACTTTAGGCATGATGTTTTCAGTTTCGCGAGAGAGGTTTTCCAATCTTTCAATCAGTCTTGATCCCAGAAAGCACTCTCAATTATTAATTACTTCTCCATTCACTTCAGGCATTGAAGCATTTCTACCACTAACGAACAAGATGTCATTGATACCGTAACAGTTAGTGAACTTAGTGGACTCGCGTCTCTTCCGATCTCTAGCAATGCCACTAGTGATTCCCCTTGTGGTATACCTAGTCCTACTCAAACCTGTGATTTACCAAGTGCCCTCAAGCTCTGTACCGTTCCCACAAAAATAAGCATGGACTGTGATATCCTCTGTGATCTAACAAACATTCCTTCAGAAACTCTGCCAAGTCCGCCTCTCATATCTCATGAGACTACCAAAAAACCGCGGGGCCGTCCGAAAGGTCAGTCACTGTCCCCCAAGACGATTTCTACTCGATCCTCCACCTCCACCACTAAAAACCACGCCCAAATTTGAAGCAGCCCCCGACTAAATCCAATGCTGTTTGCCCGTCTTGTACGCAAACAGTCGAGGAAACTCGCAAATATTTCCAATGCGAAGCTTGTACATCTTATGTCCACATCTCCTGCGTGAACATTTCTGACACATCTATGAGAATCACAGATCTAACCCATGTGACCACCTGGTCTTCTTCTGCCCAAACTGCCTTTTATATGGACCCTCTATACTACGTACAGTGGCTACCTTCTCCCTAGATCTCACCGCCGTAAAACAACAGCTTGACCCACTTGCCTCCGTGATGCCGCTACTGAAACAATCTATAATATGCTCTCGGAAGACTTACGCCAAATGAAAAGCACTTCCCCTTCTTCAGGTATTAAGACTCACTACAAGGATATCTCTGAACGTCTATTGAGCGACTTTCCGCAACTACAAGCCTCGCCTTACCGCGACTTACCGCGACTTAACCGAATTAAAAACAAATATAAATCAGGTGCAATCACAATTACGTGAGTAAATTAGTGATACAGCTGAACCACTCAAACTAATCTCAGAAGAAATTGATGCTCTTAAAGATTTCCACGCCATCCTCTCCAAGCAACTTGAAATCCAAAGCGATGAAATCCTCCGTCTTAATTGCTGCGTTTCTGCCTTTATTACACCTCAGAGTCCGCCTAACATCTTTACAAATGTTCCTGCTGAACATGACCTGACTTTTAGTCCTACTGATTTTAGTGCGAACCCAGCTTCTACTACCTGTCATCAAGTCAGCCCACGTGACTCTACTACCTCTAACCTACACCATAACCAATTGTCCTTCATCGAGACTCCCTATACGTAGGATAATCAGCGTCAGACCAGAACCCCTCTCCCTCATGATTACATCAGAAACCAACGCCGGGAATCTGAATTCTCTCCAACTGGTCTTGCTCAACCTTATAATCAAAAATTTATTGATGAAAATCTTGAAATCGCTCGCCGTAAGCGTAACGCGATCCTTTTCCACGTTCCTGACTCAAACAACCCTGTTGAGGAGATGCGCTTCTCCAATGACATTCTACACGAATTAGAGTTTACTCACACCTAGCGTAACTATATTCGTGTGATGCGCCTTGGCCGCTTTCAACACGGACATAATCGTCCCCTAATTTTTGAATTTCAATCAGTCAGTCACCGCCAATACTTCGTTTTCGGTATCACTGCCTGGAAACACCAGTATACCTTTGAATTTCCGGTCGCGCCCGATCGTACTGAATCGTGACTCACCGGCGATTGGTAGCTGGACTTCGTGAACGGCGAGCCAACGGTTAGGCTGGCATAGCAATTCGCCAAGGTCAGATTGTTAAACTCAACTCACGTACAACTCTACATTATCTTCCCACCCAACGCGTTACCCCACCTGTAGCCCCTTCTTTTGCACCATCTGCGGGGCATGTGACTTTCCCCACAGTATCCTAATTCCTCTTTACCACCATCTGTCTCATCCACCCACGGTTCAAAAAAACTATTAGTCCAGCCCTCCCCCCCCCACCTTAAACCTGACTGTGATCTCTTTCAATGCTCAACATTTTTCTGGTAAACGCCAAGAACTGAAAATCCTTTCATCTACCTGGAACGCTGACTGTATTTGTATTACTGAAACTTGGGCAACCTCCACTCAAACTGACGCAATCTACAACTTATCGGGTTACAATTTACGGCGTCAAGACCGTTCGGGACGTACTGGTGGTGGGGTTATGGTCTACATACGACATGGCATTATTTTTCACTAGCTTGCCGTCCAAGTGACCCATGCTGAATCATTATGGCTCGAACTTAAACCTACCTCTTCAGCTTCCTGGATCACCCTAGCCTGCATCTATCGTCCTCCCAATTCATCGAAAACTGGCATTTATAATCTCTTCCATGATATCAAAACACTATCAAAACGTACATCTGAACTTATAATCACTGGAGACTTCATCCTCCCGTCAATCTGTTGGACGTCCGTCACGACTACTAAAGGCTCAACTCCTATTCACCAAGACTTTATTGATATGTTGCACTCCCCTGCACTCAGCCAACATATCACATTTCCAATACGCTTCAGCCAAAGTGTCGCTCTCACAACTAATGTTTTGGACCTCCTCATCACTAAAGCCAACGTCACTCCCACTATCACTCCCCTCCGCCATGTTGGAGGCAGTGACCATCTGACCATCAGTGCGAAGTACCCACTACCTGCAACAAGCGCTTCTCCACCGAAAAAATTCTACTATGATTACGACTATAGCCGGGGAGAATGTACTCGGCTAAACTTTTTATTAACTGCCCACGACAGGGCCCCCCTTACTCAACTACCAAGCGAAGATGCATGGAACTTCTTCAAGAAATCACTCTTTGATTATGTCTCAAAAAATGTGCCCTTGTTCAACCACTCGGCCAAACGTACTTCCAAGACCTGGATCTCTCTTGCCACCAGACGCGCAATCCGTAAGAAGGAACGCCTATGGAAGAAATTACGTCGCGCTGCCTCTTCTGGAGATCAACTTCGCGGGGATACCTTAAAATTACATTAAAAAACCCAACAATGTGGAATTTGGAACTTGAATATCTGGTGGAAATGGAGAACCCGAGCTTAAATATGCTTGCAGATGCTGATGCTTTTCGCTTAGTGTTTTCGTGATATTGATGAAATTCTTAGTACTATTGGCGTATCTCTTGTATACACTGTGCTTTCTTTCAAATCTTAATGTCCACAATCGAATAAGTGGCCCAAATTGTAAAATTAGTCCTGGGCAGTGCTCAAAAAAATGTGGTGCTTAGGTTTTATTTTGTAATCGGGAAATAATGCTAGCAAGTCTCTTTTGTAATCTTGAAGCAGAATCTGTAGTTCGGCGACTTCGTTTTTTGAAATTGCAGGGGCTGTAACAATTTCTAGAATCTGCTTAAGTTGAAGGTAAAGTATCCAAACTGGATTTTTATCTTGAACTCTATCTTTCAATATTAGATAAAGGAGCCTTAACAGACACCAGATTTGTGACGCGTCCCCAGTCAGCTTTTGGCAATTTGGTTTAGCATGACAAGGTTTATTACCTAAAACCTTTCCTTTGTAAGGAAAATTAGTAACAAGCCAGTTAAAATAGTGCCACGAAAACCATTTTTCTTTCACCCACTGCGATATGAATAGATACAGATCATATGCGACTACTCCTTCAAATAGGTCATGCGCTAAGCAAGGAGCTAGTCCAGGATCGCAAACGTGAAAATGTTTCAAGTCATTGAAAGGAGAATTAAATTTTACACCTCTTCTCATAATTAACCTTGAATCACGTTCAAGTTCTTTAAGATCGTCATTGTAAGAACCTTTCGTTCTTTTTCCGAAGTTTTTGAATTCATTTGCTTCTTCAGCAGAGATACTAAGCAAAACCGACAGTAATTGCCACTGTTGAAATTTTTTTGAAAACCACCAATTTCGTTATTGCCTAGATTGTCACCAAGAAGGCTTACAAGATATACTTCTATCTTTTTTCCTTCACCAAGATTAAGTCCTTCGTCTTCCAGGTTTTTCAAATCGTAAACTAGTTTTTCGTAGCATTTTCTAATCCAAAAAGAGTAAATGTTTTTTTCCTTAGTTAGTGATACTAATTGTATGTGATCAACTGAAGATCGAAGTTCTGGAGGAATGTTAACAAGTGTGTAAAAAACACCGACAATTTTATGTTTGCACTTAGCTGACCCTAAAGGATTAACAGTCTCAAAACTGTCTTGAAATATGAGAAGCTGAATAGAATTCTCGACATTTTCTAGATGCGATTTTTTAAAGATTTTCCCATCACTTATATCCCTGAGGATCTGATTTTCACCCGTTTCGTAGATCGGTTTTGGAAACTGTAATTTTACCTGTACATCAACATTTGATAAAAGTGATGAAAGGGACATAGTGGTAAAACGTTTTAAATCCCTCCGAATATCCCAAGAAAACTGGAATTGGCTCCACATAATTAAAATACTTTTCATAATAACCATGACGACGGTGAATAGAAGCTAACTCTACGTTTGATTTTGGTGCGAGTATGGATGTTGACAGTTTTGTCATGATGTTTGCTAATACTTCATCGCCTACCCCTGAAGATTTAAGAACGTTTGATATAGATTCGACAATGAGGGAATTCTGTTCTGCTTCTAATTTAACCATTTCCTAGGCTATAAATTGAATTGTTGAACTAGGGACAAATTTCTTCGCTTGCAGTTTCAGATAAAACAACATGAGATTTTTTAGGTACAGATCATGAGGTTGCGATGTTTCTTTATTGCCGTCTCGTAAGTGCAAGCTGTCAAGTGTTTTTAATTTTAATTCTTCTACATCAGGTTCGTCAAGAACTAAATCACTTTCATTAGTTCTTAAATCAATTTCATCGGTTTGTAAGTCAGTTTCTTCTGCGTCCTTGTTGATTATGTTTATTGAGTTATTATCTCGCATATTCTTATTAATAGCCAAGTCCTTCTGACAACGTCCCAAATGGCAAGTAAATGAGTTCAGTTTGTTATATTTTTTTTCACAATTATAAAATGGGCACGTGACTATGTTACCTTTCTTTAAGTGTTCTTTGGTCAAATGCAAAGCAAGTGCTTTTGGTTGCAAAAATATCGCTTGGCATGTCGGGAAATTACATTTATAATCACTAATACCGCGTAATTGTTCGAAGGCTTGTGGTTTTTTACGGTTCACGGGTAGTTGAGCGGTTTTCAAAAGAGCGTTTTGGAATGAAGCGGTGCCCAAAACAGCGGTTTGCAAAACCGCGGTTGCTGTTTCCGCGTTTCTCAATACAGCGCTATTTCCCAAAACAGCGGTTGCTGTTTCCGCGTTTCTCAATACAGCGCTATTTCCCAAAACAGCGGTTGCTGTTTCCGCGTTTCTCAATATAGCGCTATTTTCCCAACCAGCGGTTTAACACTACAGCGTTTCATAACCGTTTGTGATCCTAAGGTTATGGAGTGGTTCGCGGAATATATTTTGGAAAAGGTGGCAGCAAATTAATAAGAGTATATTTTAGAAAAGGTGGCAGCTAATTAATAGGAAAATATTTTGGAAAAGGCAGCTGAAGTTAATAGGAAAACATTTTGGAAAAGGTGGCAGCTAATTAATAGGAGAATATTTTGGAAAAGGTGGCAGCAAATTATTAGGAGGATATTTTGGTAAAGGTGGCAGCTAATTAATAGGAAAATATTTTGGAAAAGGTGGTAGGTAATTAATAGGAGAATATTTTGGAAAAGGTGGCAGCTAATTAATAGGAGAATATTTTGGAAAAGGTGGCAGCTAATTAATGGGAGAATATTTTGGAAAAGGTAGCAGCTAATTAATAGGAGAATATTTCGGAAAAGGGGGCAGCTAATAGGAGAATATTTTGGAAAAGGTGGCAGCTAATAGGAGAATATTTTGAAAAAGGTGGCAGCTAATTAATATCAGAATATTTTGGATAAGGTGGAAGGTAATTTATAGGAGTTCAAATAACCCATCCAAACCAAACATTAAAACTAATTAACACACTAGACCACGAAACTGTTTGTTTGACAACCATTAAAATTCAAACCTAAAGCTTAGATCAATACTAATTAGAGCTCGGCATAATCCATCCGTTATCCGTAAATTAGTGAATAATCAATTATTTATAGATTAATGTTGTGAACATAATTCGATTTAATATACAGCTTCTGTTGATAATTCTCGATTATGGATAAAATAACGTGGATAATGGATAGATAATGCCGAGCTCTAATACTTATACCTTCAACAATACGCAACAACGCTCAAGATATAAACGCTGTAATCAAAAAGCGCTGAAACGAGAAATGGCTATAATGGCAAACGCGATTATGAATAAGCCGTTTTGGACAATGCTGTTTTGATAACACGCCCAATCGATAACATACCGTTTATTACGAACGTATACATTTTTATGAATTCGCTGTATGTGACTCTTGAAGGAGTTAAAACGTGAATACGTCATACGGCAATTAGATATGTTACATGGAAACGAAACATTTGGTTCATGCTTGTGACGTGAGTCGTGACGAATGTAAATTCTGAGCTCATTTGTTGAGAAGCCAATACAGTTCTTAATAGCACAAATAAAATCCATTTTGTCCAATAATTTGAAAGTTCTGAATGTTAAAAGTAGATTTGAATGAGATTGAGACTAAAGGCGGGTTTCCAAACGCGCTTGAAAGTCAAAAAGATTGAGCTTGAGCGTTTCAAAATCCGCGCGTCTCAAGCGCTCCTATAACTAGCGCCATCTTGCGCCGTAGCATAAGTATGAGCACAAGCGTTACCTGTTTCCAAAGAATCTAAAAATAGCTGCTTATCTCGCGTTGCAGTTCAAAAAATTCTGAAATCAAAATGGCCATTAGCAACCAGCGGAAACGACGTTTGCTTATTAAACGGAATTTGTTGCTAATTCAGTTGAATTATCAACTAATTTCAAAGTTCAAGCCAAACAAAAATAAACACATAGATTTACACGTGTCCTCAAACTTTCAAAGGCTATTTGAATAGCAAAATACCTAGATAAAACCTATATTAAACCTACTTGATAATTTCATTTCAGTTGCAATAAATTTTCAGTGATATTCCACAGTATCTATTTTCTTCGTCTATCCCAAATTGCTGGCTTATTTATAACAAGATAAATAAATATTTCTTTCACCACCACCGTTTCTTTATTTCCCTGCTTGCTTTTTAATTAATTCTTTCAATTCGCGTTGTGTAGGCATCTTCATTTCTCAATCCGAGTCCGAACTTATAAAAACTTGGGCCTTGGCCATATGGAATTTTATTCTCATTGGCTGAAACGTCTATGACGTCAAGCTTGAACTGTCTAAGCTCAAGCAAATATCTAATCACGACAGATACAAGCTTGACGCGATTTTCAAGCGCAAGCGGGCTACTTTTCAATCGCAAGCTACTTAAAAAGCGAGTTTGGAAATGGTACCGACCTGGAGATTAAGCGTAAACTTGAAATTTTCAAGCTTGAGCTCAATCTTTTAGCTGTTCAAGCGCGTTTGGAAACCCACCTTTACATACGAATTTTAAAATCAAACATTTTACGAATATTGAAACTTGGAAAGGTCTAAAATGATTATTATTATTATTTCTCAGTTTAAAGCCACATCGTTTGATGTACATCTAACGATGGGGGTATTAGTTTGAATTGGTCTGAAGATGTAGAAGTATCGTTGTTCTTTTTAAAGGGAGAGTGAAAAGAGGGATTTTTGATTTTCAAAGGGTGGGTACTATGATTTGTCTATGACATTGCATTGCGAATGTACTGTGCACATATTAATGAAAACACTAAGAGCAAAAAGGGATAAATTGTCATGGTGATATTTTTCATTCATTGGTGATTTAAAGGGAAAAGCTTATAATTTATCTGTAACAGTACAATGCGGAAGCACTGTGGAAATATTTATGAACAAACAGTAATATCTGTATGTCTTTTATGAACACACAAATTTTTCATATTGCCTTACCTTAAATGAGAAATTTCATTCTCTATTTAAAATTTCTCATACCTTATGACTATTCTTATATGCAATTGAAAGTTCGGAATTTACTTAGAGACAGAACTCAAGTTGGTTGTTTAACCGAATTCTTTCTCTTTCAAAAAATTCAAACGCTTCTGGACATAAGCCCATGTTAAAAATTTATAAAATGCGATAAGTGTGCATCGGCATAAGTCTATGTTGTAAACTCATCGCTAGGATAATCACTAAAACTATGTGTTCTTATAATCCCCGGAATGTTACAATTATATCATATGTAAATTTACACGGGTAATAATTTTATCACTGTTTAGGGTAAAGCATCTACGGGCTATTCACTGTGATTGTATGTGCGGTATATCAGTTAAGCATTGTAAAAGATATGAAGCGGTCGATAGTGTTTTTTGAGCCCACAGGCTAATTAATTAATTAACGAGCTACAAAGTTTTAACTTATTTTTGACTATGTTGTAATAAAATAAAGCCGGTTGGGGGTAAGTTTAAAATAGTACACTTTATTGCGACCCTCTCGAAGTAGAGCCAAACCAAAGAGAGTATAGGGGAGGAGTGGAAGCTCCCCCGCTTCACAAGGCTATTCGATAGCAGTAATTTCTGGTGTGGTGTTAAAAATGACCGCTTGGTCTCTGGTCATTGCCGGCGGTCTTGGACGTTGATATCTTGGTTTGTCAGGTGGATCTTTTCCTTGGCGTACATCGCCATTAACGACATACATGGCCGGAGGGAAAAAACTACGAAGAGCGGTAAAAGAGCCTAAGGCTTAACGACGGTAGTAAACTAAAGTAGAGCACGGAGCTAAAAATCATGCGACTGTACTCAACGAGAGCTAACACCGATAATTTAATAGATAAATACAATCGCTCAAGCTTTAAAACGTTTATATTTCTATTCAGAGATGTGCCTATTTTCCATCTAGAGTTGTTTTTAGTAAGATTAGAAAAGATTTGCTTTTATTTTTATACATTTTTTCAAATTATTCTTGTTGACTGCATGTAATAAGGGTTCGTCAGATTCTTCAATGGTAAAAATAACATTTTGCATATGATCGTTATTTCCTAATTGCGTCGACCACTTGCTAGTTTTTATTAATTTCATTCCTGAAATTAATACTTCGTTTCGGTGCGTGGAATAAATGTTATTTATTCTTAAGAATTGCAAATGTCCATTAATTTCAATGCAAACATAAGAATTTTCGGTTTTTGTACTTGTTGTTCCTGAACTATAAAAAACATCATTGGCAACTAAATTTTTGTGTACCGAAACGTTAAGGTGGTTTAAACTTTGTTTTATCAAAAAATCCTGGTCATTAATTGGTTTTTTGTATCGCGGGTTTGATTTCCCCAAAATAAAATTGGGTTTAAAAGTTTCTAAACTGGTGGAGGGAAAATGGCTGTAAAATCTCGTTAAAGCCTGAAAATATTCAGCTAGGAGGGTATTTTTTTTGAAGTAGGTGTTTTCCTTAACAAGGGTTGGTAAAAACTGGAGAAATATGATTTTTTGTGATAATTGTAGTTCAAAGCGCTGGGTTCCACTGAATAATTTAAGTAAACGTCCATTATTAGACTAGAATGGAAAGGCTGAATAACACCATAATGGGCCCCAATTCGAAACACAGTCCACTAAATGATTTATTTGGTGATTGTTAAACGACATATTTTGTAGGCCGTAAGCATTTTCATGTTCCATTAGAAATTTTACAGCCATTTTTCTTATTTGAAATAAAGAATCATTCTCTATGGAGTCAGAGAGTAAGGCATGAGTAATACTGATTAGCGTCATCCAATTATTATAAAATCTTGGCGGTAAAATTCCTTTCAAAACAAAGGGGGAATAAAATAAACCCCAGGCACGCCACTCACTGGCTTTCCAATACGCTCGAGACTCGAAAGTCCTGGGCTTTCGAGAGAATTCCTTGGGAACCTTTATGTCTCCTATCTAAAACTTCGACTTTATTACCAATATAGTAATCTTCTGTATGGTTTTTGAAATCTAACCACATGTTCGTTACATTCCGAAATACACCGAGGCACAAGCAGTGCATGCAATCTACCATTACGTCATTAACCACGTCAAAATTATTTAATCCTAACAAAACTGATGGCCCTTTAATACCATTGCTATAGCAATTTCTCTCAACTGCAACCCTAGCATCATTTAATACTTTTAAATGGGTACGTTTTTCGATATTTTCGTATCCATTGTAAGGGTAGCATTTCTTGTTATTATAGTACACCCCACGATGGAAACACCACGGACAACCATACTCCCCATTAAATTGTATCATATTTAGCAGACTGCATCGGGCAATGGTATCGACTGAGCAAGGTCCAGAAAAAACTTTAGATTTAATTATCTTATTGTCTTTAGTTTTCCACGTCACACCCTCGGTTGATAAAAAATTCATCGTGTTTTCGAAGGGCTTTAAAAAGCTGTTCATATTTGGCTTTTCATACCCAAACCAAAGACCAGCAACTAAAGTGTTTCTTTCCCTTGCTTTTAATGGTAACTCATTTAGCGTTATCTGTAGTGGCCATAAATTAAATTTCGAGGATCCAAAAACTGGAACACCGTCGGTGTTCCAAGTTATGGAAAAATCGTTTTTACCGGCGATGTTTCTTTTTTTGTATCTATAAGATTCTGTTATGTCAGAGACTTCAAATTGGTTAAAATTTGTACTTCTATTTATAGGATTTACGAGTTCCAATATATTTTTAATTTGAGCTGGTAAATCATATTCCAAAAAATAACACCCATCTTTTAATAATGTCTCTACTCCGAGGGATTCTTGGCATATTTTACAAATTAAAAACTCTTCTTCATTTATATTTTGCGCGAGATAATTAAATTTGCAACTTTTGCAGTAAAAGTGTGGCTTTACAAACGTTTTTGATTCCGAAAAACATATATTTGGTTGATGGGAATTTCGTACAGCAATTAGATGGCAAATGCCAGCGAATTAATTCAAGGAGACTGGATAAAGCCTGAGCTGATAAATGAAATCGAAGGAGAAATGCCTTTATAAGGAGCAAACTTTCCTTTTGAGACCTTCGCACAGCGGTTTTTCCTTCAAAAAATTATCATCTAATTTTAGTTTTGCCGACTTTGCACTACTTAATCAACAATTTATACCATATCAGTATCATTTGTATCACTTTGGTCTTCATTATCATTTGAACTACTCGCATCGGAGCAAGATGAAGACTGGTGGTTATCATTGCTCCTGCCAATAATTTTCACCTTCACATATTTTTACAAGAAATATATTTTAATGACTCACGATTCATCGTCGTATTCACTCGATTGCATAGAAACTTCATCTTCTAAAGGGGTTTCACTTAAATGACCGAGATAATAAGTCAACTTAATTTCAAAAATGTAGAAAATCATATTACATACGCGTACGTACTTTGTTTCCGTATGTTGCTCATTTAATAGCAATGCTTTGTTAACGTTGGGGTTTCATATTTTTTAAGTACTGAGGAGTCACCGCTTGACAAATGTACACCGATTTTCCTTTTTTTTTAATCCCTTTTTATAGCGCACCATGGACCTTGCGGGGATTTTTCCCCTGGAGGCTAAATGACTACGATACTTGGATATATTTGAAAACATGGCAATTAAATTTTTGGTCCCTAAAATGTTTTCATTTTGTAAAAAACTTTCGATTCTCGGAAAATGGGTCTTAACCACTTTGAAAAAGAGGTAGTGTAGGTTTCCAAGAAATTTTCCAAGCGCGTTTACCTACTAGACCAAGAGCCAGTGGCCTGGATCTTACCTCATAAAGTACAAAAGATCTGACCAATGGAATGAGTTTAGTTTTGATGCTCATTAATAGATTTTGCCGTCTTAAGGTACGTTCACAAACGAGCGAGAATATGAAGATTACGCGTGAAGCTTAGAATGAAGTTAGAAACCTATTCTCGCGGGCTGATTTTGAATTTAGCTTCCGCTTTCAACATCATCGTGATCTTCTCGCTCGGGCGTTCACATAAATGGCGAGAAAAATTAAAATCCCGCGTTTCGCGCATGCGCATCTTGACGGATCGACAAAGATGGCGATTGTAAAGAATAGACGTGTGGTTCTTTTGCTGTTGAAAAAAAATCCTACTGAGAAAGAAACAAGAGCTCGAAAAAAATGTAAAACGAAAGAGAAGACAAGATCGCCGATGGTGGGTGCATCCGATTTGGCAAAATAGGAAAATTGAAGGATATTTTCATACTCTGGTACGTAAAAGCCAAGGCTTAACAAGAACACAAGCTATGTAAATACTGTTTTTAAGTTTGAAAAAATGTATGACCTATTCATAGCTAAATACTATGAGGATTTGTGACCATTCTTATTTCCACAACTTTCTGAGAATGACGCCGGACGTTTTTGATAAGTTGGTTGGAATGCTAGCAAGTTCCCTTAAAAAGTACCCTCGTTCTAGAGAACCGCTTTCCCCAGCTCATTAAGGTAATCTTTTCAATTCAAAGAATATATATTTTTAAGATTTGATATCTAATTTCGCGTTTCCTAGGTTTTTAGCCACTGGTGATAGCTTTATGAGTACTGCCTATGGCTTTAGAATTGGCAAATCGACATCTCACTATGTCATTAAAGAGACTTGCGACGCTTTGTGGAAAGTTTTACAACCACTGTATCTTCCGGTATGATTTGGTTTATACTTTAAACTCGATAACCAATACTGAATGGTGTTTCTCTTAAGACCCCAACTAGGGCAATATGGATGGAAGCGGCCACGCAATTTCGACGACAATGGCAATACCCCAATTGTTGTGGGGCTGTAGATGGCAAGCATGTCGCAATTAAACAGCCCGCGAAAACGGGGTCAATGTACTATAATTACAAAGTATGGATCTTCTTTTCTAAATAATTTTACATTTAAAATTTTTTAATAACTGCTATAAATATTATTGTTGCAAAAGAGTACAATATCTATTGTCCTCATGGCTGTAGTTGACGCAGCATACAAATTCTTGGCGGTAGATGTAGGAGCCTACGATTCAAGCTCAGACGGCGGCATATTTAAGTCGTCAGAAATCGACCAAGCCCTGGAAAAAGGAACACTAGGCATTCCAGGACCTTCTACCTTACCAAGAAGTGACATTCGAGCCCCCCATGTATTATTGGGTGATGAAGCGTTCCAGCTTAGGACTGATTTTCTCCGACCATATCCAGGAAGGAATTTAGACTCGAAGAAAAGAGTGTTTAACTATAGGTTAAGCAGAGCCAGGCGTTGCAGTGAAAATGCTTTTGGTTTATTAGGTGCCAGATGGCAGGTTTACCATCGAACCATGACCTGAAATCCAGACAACGTTGATAGAGTTGTGAAAACAACTGTTGTGCTTCACAACTTTTTGATGGCTATCGAGCCAGGCCAAAAGAAAAAAAACAGGGTATATTGCCCACCAGGGTACGCTGATTTTGCTGATAAAAATGGGAAATTTTGTTATGCTCATGGAATGATGAACCTGAGAATTGTTTTACCGATATTGCCTGCTCAACAGCGCGAAATTCTAGCCAAGAAGCGATACGAACACGTCAGAAATATACCGATTATTTTTGGAGTGAGGAGGGAGACGTCCCCTGGCAATGGGAGATGCCTGGGGTTACTAATCCACGAAGTGATAAATAAAAAACAATAATAATAAATTTGTTTTCAATCATTTTATTTGATATATAAAAGTATCATTTTACAAAATAAATAATTTAGCCATACTGTACAAATTTAGTTTTCAGAACTATCTGCTTCAGTTTTTTGTAATATATTCATAAACTGTTTGAAGCAGTTTGAACTCGCACTTGTTTTTATATTTAGGGCCAACACGGCGCATCAAAACTGTCAGATATTTTCCTAGTTTTTCTTCGTCGTCATCTTGAATAGTTGCTTGCTTCAAAAATCTAGAATTTATTTCAATCCAATCAATCGAGGTCCCGAAGTTTTAAAAATATTAATTCCTAAATTAGTAAATTTAGTCCAAACACACTCATCAACAACTGTTATTTCCGTGTCCAGTGTTGTTGTTTGTGGGGTACTCTCCCTTATTTTGCGTTTTTTTGACGTTGTGGTTTGTTTTTCTAAATATTTTGAGGGTCCGGCTGTAGCTGTCTCTTGCATTGAATTATCTTCCTCAATTTCTTCATTGATGAAACCTTGCCCAAGGTTTGATAGAATCTTTATCAACCAAAAATACAATCATTATGGGAAACGAAATGGGATTAAGGGATGAATACCTTGAATGCAGCTGCATCATTAGCTTCCTCATTTAATTTTGAGACGTCCTCTGGCTCTACATTAGATGTGGTGCTAAAGAAGTTCGAAAGTAATGTAACTCTAAACAAGCTTCGTTATTATCTGCAATTACTCTCTCTTGGCAACTGTGTCCTTCAAAAAAAAGCATTTGCTTGAAGTCGGGCCATTTGACTAAAGAAATATCTCCTTCTTCTAAATATTCCTGGCCTGATTTCTTTACAGAAATTGCGTGAAAGTTTACTCTAAATTGGTCCTTCAAGTATTTACAAGTTGTTTTTGCCTCTTTCTCTACAGTAAAAAATTCAAATTCTTTAAATAAAATTTGACATTTCAAGTGTATTATTCTGTGATTCTAACTTTGAATGCCAGTTTCCAGGCTAACCTGCTCCCATGCGGCTTCTATAGTATCTCTTTCCCTGTGGGAGGGAAGGAATCTATCCCATAAAACGTTATTGTTTCTGACAGATTGAATTAATGCTTCTTTTTTCTCTACTTCTTTTTGTCTTTCTTCCGCTTTTAATTGTTTCGGTTTTTCCTTCATGGATTTCATAACGGAACGGATATTAAATATAACCAGAGGTTTAATTATAGGCTTCTGATATAACTAAACTAATTGCACCATATCTTTATTAGAAAAGGCTAGAAATTTAGTGTCTCTGTCAGTTATGGCGCCACTTTTTTAGTTTCGTGGTTCCTATTGGATAATAATTGTCACGTGTTGTTTTGCGATAAAAAAAGCGGCGAGAAAATCAAACACTTTTTGATCGTGTTTGACCCGAGCTGACTGCGACAATCAGCTCCATCAATCGTCAAAAAGCGCGTCAAAGTAATCTTCTCGCAAATATGTGAACGAGGGCGCGAGAATCAGTTTCAAAAATCAGCTTCATGCGTGCGCGATCCGCCTCGACTTTATGGCTTTCTCGCTCGTTTGAGAACGCACCTTTACGCGTCACAGCTGGGGCATTTGAGGGGGGCGGGGTCATGTTTGACCCTAATGAGGTATGATTTCTTACCTCATGAGGTACATGAATAAAAAAGGTGGCAAATGATAGAACTGGAAATGGCGATTCCAAATATATGAAATCTGACGTCATATAAGGGGGCCATCAAAAAATCAGACGGGAGTTAAAATGGTCGAATGAGGTATGAATTCTTACCTCATGAGGTATATGTATGAATCCGGTGTTGTTTGATAGATCTGGTCGTGCTAAATGACAGAATATAAAATCTGACTGGAAAATTTGCGGCTTAGGTTTAATCTGACGGCCTGATTCTTGCGTCAGACTATGACAACTTCGTGCCTCATAAAGCCAGATTCCCAAGCGACCGAAAAAAAACCGGCGCAAATCACGCAGCATACGGAAGAAATTTTACCTTACGCCGTCGCCCAGCTGTAGACTGTTCACACTACGACTGAATTTTGAGTTTGGCGGTAGATACTTTTTGGTCACGTGACAGATTAGAGTGGTTTCCATAACATTTATTTCGCACTCTGAATTGGTATCTCTGTCCCATTGTCGTTTAGATTGTACAAGAAAGTATATTTTCTAACCTCCTCAATAAAGACTTCCTTATTAACATCTTACCTATATATACTTCCATTAGATACGTTTTTCTTTCTTCGTGGCATGTTTCCGACCAAAAAGAAATACATGGCGGCTATCAATCTACCTAGCGTATGCGTGCACTCTTGAAATTTATGACGTAGTCAGTGGGATAATTTTATTGGCTGAGACACCGGCGTAACGCCGAACACGACCGAAAATAGAACACAACTTGCGCCAGGCCGAGTGGAAATTCCGTTCGACTCGGCGTAAAGATTTTTCGGTCGAACCCCTTTCTGCCGGGTCTCCGTCGTGATTTCCGTCGAATGCGAGTCTAGCTTAAATGTAGCAGGTGATATATTGTAAACTTAACTTGTTTGAGCGAGTTGCCTCTGTTTCTATCAAGGTAATGTGTTGAAATATTTTTGACTGTGATAAATGAGATGAACTTAAATTGGCATCATTTAATAATAGAGCTATTTCAATTCGGGGGTAAGGAGAGTTTTTGAGGCGGGGTTTCGCCAGTCCCCGCATAGGTGCCTTATTGTGCTTGAAACTTAGCTTAGAGTTCTACAGTGGCACTCACGGAGGGAGGGTGAAAACCTGCTCCGTTTATTGGCAGGCCCAACTGTTTCCCCCTTCAACTGATATAGCTTTACGCAGGCACATTTTATTTCAAACTCATTCAATGAAACCTTCTAACGTTAAATTATTATTTAATGCAAATAAAGATACAAAAAATGTTACATTTTAAACGTCATCTGGTTCATCATCCGAATCAGTCTGAAAATCAATATATACGGTATCATCGTCATAGTCACCCTCCCTCCGTGTGGGCCACTGGAAAAATCTATGCTAAATTTCGCGCACAATAAGGCACCTGGGCGGGGACTGACGAAACCCCGCCTCAAAAACTCTCCTTACCCCCTAATTGAATTAGCTCTAATATTTAATGATGCCAATTTAAGTTCATCTCATTTATCACAATCAAAAATATTTCACCACATTACCTCGATAGAAACAGAGGGAACTCGCTCAAACAAGTTAAGTTTAATGTACTTGACATCAGTGGGGCTGGTTTTGCAATATATTACCAGCTACATTTAAGCTAGACTCGCACTCGACGAAAATCACGACGGAGACCAGGCAGAAAGGGGTTCGACCGAAAAATCTTTAGGCCGAGCCCGACGGAATTTCCGCTCGGCCGGGCGCAAGTTGTGTTCTATTTTTCGGCCGTGTTCGGCGTTACGCCGGTGTCTCAGCCAATAAAATTATCCCACTGACTACGTCATAAATTTCAAGAGTGCACGCATACGCTAGGTAGATTGATAGCCGCCATGTATTTTTTTTTGGTCGGAAACATGCCACGAAGAAAGAAAAACGTATCTAATGGAAGTATATATAGGTAAGATGTTAATAAGGAAGTCCTTATTGAGGAGGTTAGAAAATATACTTTCTTGTACGATCTAAACGACAATGGGACAGAGATACCAATTCAGAGTGCGAAATAAATGATATGGAAACCACTCTAATCTGTCACGTGACCCAATAATATCTACCGCCAAACTCAAAATTCAGTCGTGGTGTGAACAGTCTACAGCCGGGCGACCGCGTAAGGTAAAATTTCTACTGTATGCTGCGTGATTTGCGCCGGTTTTTTTTCGGTCGAGTGGGAATCTGGCTTTATGAGGCACGAAGTTGTCATAGTCTGACGCAAGAATCAGGCCGTCAGATTAAACCTAAGCCGCGTATTTTCCAGTCAGATTTTATATTCTGTTATTTAGCACGACCAGATCTATCAAACAACACCGGATTCATACATGTACCTCATGAGGTAAGAATTCATACCTCATTCGACCATTTTAACCCCCGTCTAATTTATTGATGGCCCCCTTTGATGACGTCAGATTTCATATATTTGGAATCATCATTTCCAGTTCTATCATTTGCCACCTTTTTTACTCATGTACCTCATGAGGTAAGAAATCATACCTCATTAGGGTCAAACATGACCCCGCCCCCCTCAAATGCCCCAGCTGTGACACGTTAGACGGCCAAATCTATTAATGAGCATCAAAACTCATTCCAATGGTCAGACCTTTTGTACTTTATGAGGTAAGATCCAGGCCACTGGCTCTTGGTCTATACAAGAAAACCCTTCTAAAGTTGTCTTTTCAAACGTGCAAAACTAGAATAAAAAAACACGCTGAAAGCTTAAGCTCACCGTTGTCATCGTTTTGGACCAATCATGGCGTGTTTGAAAATAGACCTTTAGAATACTATTGCAGGTGGCCCGTAGAGTTTTCGGTGTTTATCAGAGGACTAGATCATTCCTGCTGTATTGAAAAGAACCGAAATGGGAGTGGGAATGAACGTACTAATCCTCCGGCGTTGCCTGACGACAAGCCCTGTTTGGTTTAAGCTTGGGATCATGGAATTTTTTTTTTCAAAAATGCTTTTAGCTCGCTATGGAGGGAAAGAAATGAGGAACCACACCTTGATTTAAGATCCACAAAGAAGTAACTTTGGTTGAAAATATTCAAAAATTTACGTGGTTTTAGAAAATCTTGAAAATAGTACAGATCAAGAATCAGGTCTGTACACTCTATCCCCTCTGTCCCTTAACCCTTACCAAGCGCAAGCGAATTCATTCTCGGAACTTCAGAGCCTTTGGACGCTTGGGGAATTGTCTCTAACTTCGGTTTATTAGATTAAAAATATAATACCTAAATAATTTGATTTCGGTATTTAAAATTTCGGGCGTTCGATATTAGTTATAATCCTGAATCACGACCAATTTCAAACTACGCCAAGAGCGACAGCTAAATCATCTAGTCGTTTGCACGTTTTGGTTAAGTGGTGCGAAGAAGAGAGATGGGACAACTACCCTATAAGAAAAATTGCGAACAAGGAACTTGCAAATGAAATAGCTTGTGCGTCAGATTTTTCAAAATTTGAAAATTTAACAACTGATATTGAATGGGAAGAGGAGCCTGCGCCAGGCATTTTACTAGCGTTTGGTAAGATAAAAATATTTTAAACAATTCTCCGAAAGTTAAGATTAAATTGAGCTCTTATTTAAAGTGCATGGGTAACTAAATTTTTCGCCTAAAAGAAATTTAAGTTTAAGGTGTATGATTTTATTACGTCTTTCTTAAGTTTGACAAAGCAGAATAAATATTCAGGCTGTTTCTGATAAGTCTGTTATAAATTAAGGGGGATGTTCTTTGGGCGATTTTGAGTCGAAAATGTAATATCTATCTCCATTTTGCCACAACGGGGACACTGTTTTCGAGTTATGATCATTGGAGTATTTTAGGGATGACCCCTTAATTATAATAGCATTGTATTTCAGTTTCTTAATTAAGTTTAAGGGTGTAACCGTAAAATTTAAAACTAGGAAAGGGGGCCTAATTTCACGGCTCAAAAAGAAATTAAAAGTAAAACTAGCAATTAAGAAGTTCCCAGGTTACCCGTTTAAAGGACTTATTGTCCATGACTAAAACATATTTACCAAATAACCCATTTTGAAGAAAAACGCCGTGGTAATCGAAATAATACTTTTATTTTACCAAAAACAAAAACACGTCTTAACTTGAGCGTGATTGCTGCGACTCGAACTGACTCCGTTACAGACGGAGGCGGGGGTTTTTATTCCCGCGATAAATGTTTTTTATACATGGAAAGCAGTGGCGCTTAAGGCGCCACTTCGGGACACTTTAGCATTTATACAAAATTTAGTATAAAAAATAGTATATGAGTAAGGCAGACGACGCGGTTTTTTCCAGGGACGGAGGTTCTGGCTGATCCTCCCCCCCAAAGAAAAGTCGTCTGCTGCGGCACTCTTGTTCCCCAATCCGCTGAGTCTTGAGCAGGTGGCGAGGAGTGCCTCCTGGCCTCGGCAGCAGTCTTCTGTCGCTGCTAATTCCGAATAGTCTCCCATGGTTCTCGCGAGATTGCTTGACGGGCAAAATTAAAATCACTAGACGTCACATCTGTGATTGAATGCATGCGTAGATACTGTTCTACGTCTGAGAGAGACTGAAGAGTCCTATGCGGATATTGTGCTGGAGGGTGATAATAAATGTCCAGTTCCGGACCTCCAGGCGTTGGTTTCTTCCTCATGACTATCTCACGTTTCCATCCTTTACGGAAAGGATTGACAAATCTCATAGGATTTATGGGAACAGGGTTGGACAATTCCGTATCGTCTTCCTCAGACTCAGAGGAAGAACTGGAATCGTCGGGGTGAGATAGAGGAGAGGGTAGAGGTAGAGACTTCTCCCTCGAGCTCCTATCAGGAGAGGAAGGAGGAGAAAGGTCTGGCGGCATCCGATTCACTCGGAAGACCGCTGGAGGATCTGAGAATAAGGCGAAAGCGTCTGGTTCAGATTCCGCAGGTAGATCTGGTACTTCTTCCGAGGGAACATAAGAGGATCCATCATCATCCATGGATGAAGATGAGGTTTGCTTGCTCCTCGTTTCTTCTCCAGACGACTCGGTCTGCGCTTCTTGGTCTCTCAACAGTCGTTGTCTTCGTTCTCGTCGAGTCTCACGACGTTCGTCACCAGTACTGACTCCAGAGTCCTGAAGTATGGGTACGGACTGTGACGTTGTAGAACTAGAAGCGGAACTGCTTGAAGTTGAGGATGACTGGCTTCCGTCCGGTTGGCAGACATCTTTATTCGACCAATATAGCTTTAGATGAGCGATATTCTCGATTCCTTTCTTTTCTCCTGTCTCTGGGTGTTCTAGTTGATATCGCAATCGGTCTATCTTCTTTGCGATTTTGTAGGGACCATCCCATTTGGGACATAACTTAGCGGCAACATCACGTGCCGCTTGAGACAAGGGATGCGTCTCCTTCCAGACAAGCGCACCAACGGGAAATTCAATTCCTTCCCGCCTTTGATCGTAGTAGCGCTTCTGGTGTGCTTGCGCTTTCTTGGCAAGTTCCTTAGACAAAGCAAGCTGCTTCGCTAAAGCTGAGAGCGATGCGGACCTTTCAACAAAGTCCGCTACTGGCATACCCACGTCCAAGTCCCAGGGAAATCTCGGTTCCCTACCCATGTTAAGGTAGAAAGGAGTTCTTCCTGTTGTGGTATGTGTAGTCGAGTTGATGGCAAACTGGATAAATGGCAAGTTCTCGTCCCCTCTTCGGTGATCTCGACCAACGAACATCGAAATAATTTCTCGCAGAACTCTGTTTGTGCGTTCCACGATGTTACTCTGTGGATGATACGGAGTGATGTATCGTGGTTTGACTTTGAACATCTTGAGAATGTCCTTCCAAAGTTGGGAAACGAATTGTGTCCCATTGTCGCTTACGATGGCTTTCGGACATCCATAGCGAACTATCATGGAAACGAGTTTCTTCGCGCACGTCTGGCGGTGATGTTCTTCATCGGGTATAGTTCGACAAATTTGGTAGCATAGTCCGTAAAAACCAGGAGGTATTTGTGATGGTGACGGCTTCTTGGTAGAGGTCCCATTATGTCCACTCCCAGCCAATCAAATGACTCAGTAATGGCCGTAGGCTGCATGAGACCTGGACGTTTTCTATTGCGGGCCTTGTGCATCTGGCACAAAGGACATCCGCGGACGTACTCTGTAACGTCCTCCCTTAATGATGACCACGAATATCTGGCCAGAACCTTATCGAAGGTACGATCTCGACCTCGATGTCCAGATAGAGGGTGGTCATGGAATAAGCGGATGGCGTCCCGCCGGAACCACTGTGGCAAATAGATTTCGCTGGTTGTCTACCATAGGCCTTTCGATACAAGACATCGTTCTTCAGTTCGTAATACCGATATCTTTGAGGATTATCTCCTGATAACTGGACTATGATGTCATTTGTGGCTTGTTCATCTTGTTGGGCTTTTCGCACTTCTTCCAGCGTGAAAGAGTGATACAATGCATGAATGGCAGGAGGAGCTAATCCGCTACTGGTTGAGGACGAAGTCGACGTCATTGAAGAGGATTCCGCTGGACTGGAATCTTCTGACGAGGACGGTGAAGTCATGTCTTCCAATGACATGGCTAATAGCGAGACAGGCGGACTTCATAATGCGTCCGCAACTTTGTTCTCAACTCCCTTGTGTATGATCTTGAAGTCATACGTCTGCAAGTACATTGCCCAACGAACAAGATGAGAATTTGGTTCTTTCAAGGTGAATAACCACTGGAGTGCCTTGTGATCGGTGATCACAGTGAACGGAATGTTCTCCAAGTAAGGCCGAAACTTTCCAACTCCCCAATAGATGGCAAGACATTCCTTTTCCGTGGTGGTATATCTTCTCTGGACGTCGGTCAAATGTTTACTGGAATAGGCAATAGGTACCTCGACGTCATCTTCCATTTGTGACAAGAAAGCTCCAAGTCCAGCGTCGCTAGCATCCGTTGTCAGGATACAAGGCAACTTATGGTTGCAAGCCGCTAAAGGAGGCGCCATGCAGATCGCATCCTTGATGGCCTTGAACGCTTTCTGCTGTTTTTCTTTCCACTGGAACGGAACGTCCTATTTCTTGAGGTGGTTTAACGGGACAACGATTTTGGAATACTGCGGGATGAATCGTGAGTGCCTTCCCGCCATGCCCAGAAATCTTTGGATTTCTTTCACGTTCTTTGGGACGGGAAAGTGTACTATAGCCTTAGTCTTGGAGGGATCAATGTGAATCCCTCGTTCATTTACTATATGCCCTAACACGGTCGCTTCGCTTTGCGCAAAGCGACATTTTTTAGTCTGAAGCGTAAGTCCCGCTTCAGACAGTCGGTGAAAGACATATTCCATGGCTTGCAAATGGTCTGCCCAAGTACTGGATGGAATGACAATGTCGTCCAGATAGACACAGATGGAAAAGTGATGTCCATCCCTGAAGACTTCGTCGATGAGTCGTTGAAACGACGACGGCGCATTGCATAGACCGAACGGAAGTACTTCAAACTCGTACTTCCCCGCGTGCGTTATGAAAGCAGTCTTCGCTTTCGCTTGCGGATGGAGATCTATCTGCCAATAGCCGCTCTTTAAGTCCAGTGCTGTGATGAACTTTGGGGCACCCATTTTTCTTAGTAGTTCCTCTATTCTCGGAAGCGGATACGGATCTTTCACGGTCACTTTGTTTAGAGCGCGATAGTCGACGCAGAAACGTATCTTTCCGCATTTCTGGTGGACAAGTACCACTGGCGACGCGTAAGGACTAACGGATGGTTTCACGATTCCGTCGCGGATCATTTCGTGAAGATGATCTTCAATTATCCGTTTTTTCTCGTCGCTAACACGATACCCGCGTTGACTAACGGGAACAACGGTGGTAGTGTTAATCTCGTGATAGACTAAGTTAGTACGACCCGCTTTTTCCGAAAATAATTTTGGAAATCGTAATAATAGAGTTTTTAAGTCTTCCTTCTGTTTCGGACTCAGTATAGGCGACGCGACAGCTTGTTCAATATTCTCTATAATCTGAGGGGTTGGAGTCTTTAACCCCGGGAGATTAAGCACGAATGGAAACGTTGTTCCGTCAATCTCACAAGTTTTTGTACCAAAATCCAAAACGGCACGATGTTTATACAGGAAATTCTTTCCCAGAATAAAGTCGTTCGGTAGTGAGGGAACTACCGGGAGTTTTTGTTTCAACTGTCCTAAGCGGAAGTCTATTCGCGCGCGTCCCTTTGTGAAGGTATAACGTCCATCGCCTAACACTATGCATTAAGTCTCTTCCTCTTCCGGAAGTACTAAGTCTGGTTTTAAATTTCTGACTAAATTTCGCCACTGATATAAGCTGATAAATCATGCATCAGCGCCTGAATCTAGTCTGGTCGCGAAAGTCCCATGCGAATACACGGCTTCTATGGCCACGGGAGGATCAATCTCACAGCGACGCACATCCATAGAGCCAATTTCCATAAGGGGCTTTACTTTCTTCGCGCGGCGGGAAGACGATCCCCTTTTGGTCTTCCCGCTTTCGCGTTTTCCGAAGCTTGTCTTTGCGCGACTTCTTGTTTGTCCGGACAGGTTGTGGCATAATGCCCGAAGAGTCCGCACTTATACCATTCGATTTGACTTAAATCGTTTTGCGCTGTCTTCACCGGCGTAGGAGTCTTTGATCTATTGGCATTGCTTGCGTTTGGTTTCGCAACCTTTGATATCGCACCTCCCCCCGGCGGTTTAGTTAAAACCGCGGCTGTGGGAGAATTTCTTCTCCCACTAGATTCACGCGAGGTAGACTTTGCCCTTTCGGTAGGATACAATGAGCTAGAAGGGGTCGCTCGTAAAATTTCTTCTGTTACGCGGCCCTTTTCTATGAAGCTGCGCATTGTCCTTATGTTGTCGTTGAAGACATGGATGCGTATTTCGGGGAGGATATTTCTCTTGCAAATACCAACAAGTTCGGAATCAGTGTACGGAACGCGTAGGCTCTGATTCATCGCGGTAATACTCGCGATGTACGCGTCAAAAGATACATCGGCGGGTTGTTTAAACTGAGCTATATCTAGGCGGAGGGATTCCTCCGCTCGTACCGAAAAGAAATAGTCTCTAAACGCGCCTTTCACTGTACGCCACGTTAGTACTTGATTAGGCCTATTCAAGTCTCTAAACCAGATTAATGCACGGCCCTTTAATATTTGGGGGAGAAGCGCGATAATGTCATTGTCTGTCATGCTGTGATATTCAGCGAATTCCGTTAAAGTCCGAAGGAATTCCGGCGCGCTTTCACCTTCAACACCACTAAATATTAAGTGAGGGGGTGGTTTTGGCCTATTTTTGGCGGCTGGTCTAGTTCCGATGTTTGCTAACGTAGTCGCAAGTGTTTGAATAGTTTGAATCAGAACATTGGACGCTGCACCTTGCGGTAGCGGCGGCGGAGGTGGGATTCCTCCTGCCGCTTGTCCTTGACCATGCATAGGACTAGTACCAAGGCTTGGAGGAGGAGTGTACCTCCTCGGGGGAGTATAAGATCCCGGTAACTGCGCGTTAATCGCGGCGATTAAAGCATGAGGGTCGGCGGGATTTATGAAGCGACAGTTAAGCAATGGCACAAGTAATGTTCACAAGTACGCGTTAAGTACAATTGGTAATGTCAGTCGTAACGAGTCCTGGCAAGCTCGCCACTTTATGTAACCGTAAAATTTGAAAGTAGGAAAGGGGGCCTAATTTCACGGCTCACAAAGAAATTAAATAAAACTAGCAATCGAAGAAGTTCCCAGGTTCCCGTTTAAAGGACTTATTGTCCATGACTATCTATATTTACCAGATAGTCCATTGTTGCAAGGAAAACGCAGTGGTAGTTTAATAATATGAACTTGAATTTATTGTACCAAAAATAGAACACGTCTGACTCGAGCGCGTTACATTTACTGACTAGACTGCCCTTTTACAGATTGTGGGCGGGGGTTCTTATCCCCGCGAAAAATGTTTTTTTTAATCAGTTTGACAGCAGTGGCGCTTAAGGCGCCACTTCGGGACAATTTAACATTATACAAAATTTTGTATAAAAAATAAAAATGAGTAAAGCAGACGACGCGGTTTTTCCCCGGGAAGGAGAAGCTTGGTGTGGACGGTTACAGTATATAAATGTGTTCAAATTGTAATAAAGTATCACTTTCGTACCCGGATTCGTGGATGTAGTTTCTCTCTAAAAAAGACATTACAGTGGCGACGGAGCTTTTCGCCGCGTATTCGCGTTAGTTACGGGCTGCAGTTCCGTGTGATGACAGAGGAAAGGAAGTTTTCTGTCACAAACGCTAGTTCGCCAGTTGGAATGGCGGCGACCATTGGAAATGTTGGACTGTTTGATGGTAAATTGGAGACTTGGGACTCATACGTAGATCGGTTGGAGCTGTTCTTCGAGATCGACGACATTCCGGAAGCGAAGAAGGGTCGCACGTTGCTTGCGTTGATCGGAAGAGATACTTACGGGCTGGTAAGAAACTTAACAGCACCGGACAAGCCCACCACGAAGACGTACGCCGTCATTGTTAAATTGGTAAAGGAACATCTCAACCCTGCTCCGAACCCCTCGGTGGAGCGTTACCGTTTCAGTCTACGTAACCAGACAGGATCGGAGACTGTCAGCGAATACTTGACGGAGCTGAAGCGCTTGGCGATGCACTGTGATTTTGGAGCACAGTTGGAAAACAACTTACGCGACAAGTTCGTACAAGGAATGAAGAATGAGGGCATCCTGAAGCGTTTATGGAGTGAGTCAAGCCTTACGTTGGCAACAGCTCTCAGTTCTGCGGTGTCCATGGAATCAGCTGGCCGTCATGCCATCGAGCTGAGACAACATAAGGATCCTGTCGCTGACGTAAACCGTGTATCGGGAAAGTCTCAGGGCGAGTCTTCCGGTACGCAGCCATGCCACCGATGCGGAAGGTCAGGACACAGCCCAAGCGACTGCTTTGCCATGAACCAGACATGTAATAGCTGGAAGAAGAAGGTCCATTATGCGAATGTCTGTCGCAACAGGTCCGGGAATACCGGTGCCAGTATTCCGGGCAGGAAGAAACATGGATCACATGGACGACGTAGGCACGCAAACAGAAATACCACCAAGGCTACAAATTACGTCGAGGAAGACGAGACTGACGCGTTCCCGTTTTATACACTCGCCGGGAAGAATATTCCACCGATTCTAGTAGACGTGTACATACATGACCGGAAGGTGGTAATGGAATTGGATACTGGGTCTGCAGTCACGGTCATTTCCCATCGAATGTACACTGAGGGTTTCACTCAGTGTCAACTGAAGGAGACGTCGGTCAAACTAAAGCCGTACATGAGTCCTATTATGAAACCGTTGGGGGTATTCCGAGCTTCAATGCGGTACGAAGATCAAACGCACGATTTCGAAGTGTACGTTGTTCCAGGCGATGGTCCAGCGCTGGTCGGACGGGACTGGATGACTGTTTTCCGAGTAAATTGGCGAGAAATCAAGATTAACTCTGTATCTGCTGCCACGGGAACTACGGTACCGGAATTGTTGCTGAAACATCAAGCCGTCTTTGAGCCAGGATATGGAAAACTAAAAGGGTATAAGGCCAAACTGTACATTGACGAGACGGTGGAACCAAGGTTTTTTCGACCGCGACCTGTCCCGTTTGGAATTCAAGAGGCAGTGAAGACAGAGTTACGACGGTTGGAGACAGCGGGCATTATAAGGCCCGTTTCGCACTCTCAATGGGAAACACCGACAGTTCCTGTGGTGAAAGGCAACGGATCCATACGAGTTTGTGGCGACTACAAAGTCACAATCAATCCGCAATTGCGTAAGGACAAGTACCCGCTTCCCACGAACGACGACTTGTTTACAAGGCTGGCGGGAGGTGACAAGTTCACGAAGACAGATCTGACTGCGGCTTACTTGCAAATCGAATTGGAAGAAGATTACATCCGATACACCACTATCAACACCATTAACGGATTATATGAAGTAACGCGCGTACCATTTGGAATAACGCCCGCGTCATCAATGTTTCAAAGAGCGATTGATGGCGTGATCAAAGGACTGACGAAAACCGGAGCCTTCCAGTACGACATTATCATTACCGGAGCGGATGACCATGAGCATATTCAGAATTTGGATGCGGTACTTGGTCGGTTGGCAGAGTCCGGTTTGCGCATCTCGAAAGACAAGTGCAAGTTCATGCAAGAATCAGTTCAATATCTGGGCCACGTCATTGACAGGAATGGAATTCATCCTGTTCCCGAAAAGGTTCAAGAGATTCTGGCAGTAAACGCACCCAGGGACCAGAGCTGTGCTAATTAATTAGTTTGCTAATTGAATTTCTAATTAATTAGCAACATTTACTAATTGAAAATGGAAATTGAATTTTAATTACCTTGTGCTAATTGAGAAGTAATTCTAATTAATTAGTATGAATCGGAAAGGTAATTATCTAATTAAAATTTAATTAGATTTAGGATTAACTAATTAGTCAATTGGATTTTCAATTTATCTTTTACGCCAATTTGTTGTAAAAAATCGAGGAATTAACTCTTGATTCATCTATTTGAATATGAAAAAGCCTTATTATATCGATGAGGAAACCTTAGTGCTACTCTAAATTTTTCAGCTCCTCAAATATGAGAGAATACTAGTACTAGTAGAAAATTTCGTAGTTCGCAACTGCCCCATTTCGAAATTTCGACTGTTTTACCTACTCGAATTAATAGCAGTGCGCATGTATTTACTACTCAGGAGTCCATTATAGGAACTGTGGCAAGAAAATGAAGAAATGAGAAAAATTTTAACATGACGGAAGGATCAAGGCTTGTCTCATTTTTCGAGAATAATTCATGGCTTCAGTACCCGTTTTTCAATGGCATTAAAACATCACCAAAGTACTAAACCCATGAGCACTTTTAAACTTTTATGTTTACTTATGGTTTCTTTTTACCTTAATTAGAAAATAGTAATTCTAATTAATTAGTTTGATAAATAAATGTCTAATTTCTAATTGAACTGAATTAGTTTCTATGTCTAATTGCTAATTTGCTAATTAATTAGTTCATAAATATTTCTCTAATTGCTAATTTGCTAATTAATTAGTTCATAAATATTTCCCTAATTGCTAATTCTAATTCAATTAGTTGTCAGCTAATTAGCACAGCTCTGCCAGGGACATCACGCAACTAAGATCGTTTCTGGGAATGCTGAATTATTATGGAAAGTTCATACCCCAATGGCGACCTGTTTGGAACCGCTTCACAAGTTGCTTAGAAGAGAGTCACAGTGGACCTGGAATGGCTCGTGCCAGCAAGCATTTGAAGATGTTAAGGATCGCCTTGCACGATCAACGATTCTGACTCACTTCGACGCTACGTTACCAGTTGAGCTATTCTACGACGCGTCAGGATACGGCGTAGGAGCTGTATTGATGCTTAGATGTCCCGACGGAAGTAGAAAGCCCATAGCTCATGCCTCGAAGTCTTTGAATCAAGCCCAGAAGAACTACTCGCAAATTCATAAAGAAGCATTTGCAGTGGTATACGCTGTTCAACGTTTTCACCAATACTTGTATGGAAAACATTTCACCCTGTGGACTGATCATCAACCACTTGTAACGTTGTTTGATCCGACGAAGGGAATTCCAGACACCGTTAATCCTCGTATGCAGCGATGGGCCATCATCTTGATGGGTTACGATTTCACAATTAAATACGTCCGCACAACCGACAACGTCATTGCCGATTTTTTGTTCCGTTTGCCGCTACCCAAGATGGACAAAGAACCGGGCGAGAGTGACGAAATCAGAAGTATCTTTCGTCAGCAATTGGACGTCTTGCCCGTCGACTCTAAGAAGATTGCAACGGAAACAAGAAGAGATGTCCTGCTCTCGCAAGTTTTACGTTCGGTTAAGGACGGTTGGCCGGAGAAGACGTCACCCAACGATGACATTCGGCCGTTCTTCATCAGGCGCAACGAGATCTTGGCAGAATTCGGATGTTTGATGTGGGGATCTCGTGTCATAGTTCCGAGCAAGCTTCGTGAGCAGATTTTGGCTAAGCTCCATGATGGCCATATGGGAGTTGTAAAAACCAAAAGTCTTGCGAGATCGTACTGCTGGTGGCCACAAATGGATCGTGACAATGAAGATTTAACCCGCCGATGTCAAGCGTGTCAGGAGGGTCGAAAGTCAGACGTGAAGACTCCGCTGCATGTATGGGAACATCCAAACACGCCATGGAGCCGAATCCATGGTGCGTGGTCTTTTACTTGCTGAAGACGGTCAGGGTTAGATGTAAATCTGGCTTAAACGGCAAATAAGTAGCACATTAAAAATACAGAAATGGCGACATTTTGTTCTTGTATAACATTATTTTGAACAAAGCTTTCAAGGGCTTTTTAAATCGATAATTTACTTATAGTGAAGTTATCCTTGCAGATAAAGAAAGTAAAATGCAATATTAATTAACAGTACCTCTTCTAATATGTAGAATTGTATCATGAACTCAGTCACAATGCAAAGACTGTAAGATTTTAGTTTTAGACATTGATAATAACCTAGCATAAGGAAAACTCCGCTGCAAAATGTATTCTTAGATTTATTTAGTAATCGCCGAGGGGGTGCTTTGTCACTGAGCCAGCAAGGCCCCTGAGTGTCCACCCTCTAAAAATAATGAAAATTACAATAATAAAACAGCGAGACACAGCAGAGAAATAAAGCAAAAATAAATAATAGTAATAATAAATAAAATCAAACAGGGAAAAAATCATAAAGTAATAATAAGAACAATAACAAAGCGAAAGCTCAGGGAACCTAAACAACATGGGGGCACAAACAGTCACTAAGGTAGGAGCAGTCAAAGCCGGGTTGCTGGTGTTGTTAGCCAGTTCATGACGGAAGTCGTTGAAAACCAGTGTAGTGAAATGGTTCTGTTTGGCACTCGTTCGCACCTTCGGCTTCCTTAGTTTGAGAGAGTGGCACCGGGTACGGACGAAAGGGGCGGGACTGAAATAGTCCGTGAGCAGGGATGAAACGCGACCGTAGTGAAGATCGTGAAGACAAACTAGATGGTTAGCGCGATGATGCACCGCAGGAGTCACCAAACCCAGTTTCGCGTCGCGCGTGGTGGGGGTAAGAGCCCCACAACCTTGATTGACCTTCGTGAACCTGTTGTGGGCTTTATTTAGACGAACCCTGGCGCCCTCTTGAGCCGGACGCCAAGTTAACTGACGTGAAATTGAGAGACGGGAGCACGAGAGAGTTGTAAATAGAGCGCATAAGGCGCGGAGTACGAAAATAAAAGTTACGTAAGCCATGTAATGGAGTTTATACGGTTAGCAGTATTGGCAGAGTGCTGAGAAAAGGTGAATCGCGAGTCCACGAGTGTTCCCAAATCACGAGCACAGGAGGTGATGAAGATGGGCACGCCATTGACGTAGTAGGGGTGTTGAGGGTTGCGTGAACCAAGATGGAGCATTTCGACGCGTTAAAGACTAGGCCATATCAAGAAGCCCAGCTGATGACGGCATCAAGATCCCCTTGAAGAACCCCACAAACGGAGACGTCCCGTATGACCCTCGACAATTTGGAATCGTTGGCGAAGAGGAGAATCAGGGATTGACGGACCACGGTTGGCAAGGAGTTGATAAAGATGCCGAACAGCAGGGGTCCAAGGACCGAACCTTACGGGACCCCATTGCTCAGACCGAGAGGCAGGGATGACTTTCTCTGGTACAGCACACGCTGAGTTCGACCAGTGACGAAGGTGGTTAGCCACCGGAGAGCAGTGCTTGTTACCCGTGCCCTATGTAGGTCCTCTATAATGCCTTGCGTGGGGATGGTGTCGAAAACCTTAGCAAGGTCCAAATAAATGACATCGACCGACAGGCCTTTGTCCAACCAGTCCACCAACGAGTGAGTGGCTTTGAGGAGGTTGGAAGAGCAGGAGTGATTGGCGCGGAAGCCATGCTGGGTCGGGTGGAGGAAGTCGATCGCGGATAGATGGGCGTCAATCTGCGCCTTCACGATACATTCAAAGAGTTTGCAGACAATGCTGGTCAGGCTAATACGGCGGTGATTATCGGCGGTGATACGGTCACCCTTTTTAAAAATGAGGGTCACGTTGGCCGTGGTCCATGCACGGGGGACCGAATCGACCTCGAACGTGAGGTTCAACAAAGTCGTCAGGGGTACGGAGAGCGGTAAGGCCAGGGCACGAAGCAGGAATGGGTGTAAGTTGTCGGGACCAGCGGATTTAGAGGCATCCAACGCACGTACGTAGCTCCTTCAGGACCGCAGCTGGCAAGCGATTGCTTTGCGAGCTCGTTGAAAGGCCACGTGGGCCAGTTTCAGGAGGGCCAAGCTGGTAGGGTGGCGTTGAAGTCTAACAAAGGGACGGCACGTGACTCGTTTACTCACAAATGATTGGTTCAAGCGAGCTACGGCGGAAGGCGTGTATCGTCGATCCGAACGAAACGGCACAAAGAGAGAGACAACGCGGTCGAGAAGCGACACGAAGTTGGTCCAGCACTCGTCCACCGATCGCGATGAGAAGATCGTTGGTTAAATGTATCAAATTAATTGATTAAAAACAAAATTAAAATAAATTGTGTGCATCGTTGGTTAAATGTATAAAATTAATTGATTAAAAACGAAATTAAAGTTCTTCACGCAAATAAAACTGAATGAAAGAAATCTCTACTAATTGTGTTCACCGTCAATGTTTCTTTAATTTTTTTTTTTTTCATTATTTACAATGTTTTTAATTACTTTTTTTTGTCGCATTTCTGATTTTTCATAGTGATTTTGAACGCTGCTCAAAATTGTTCTCAGACCTACTAGTGATGAAGCTGAGGAATTAAAGGGCATTAGTGCACTTTATTAACAGGGGAACAACTAAATGCTGGAATGCCGCGTAAGATTCAAAAGCCAATTAAGTAATAAACCCCGTAAGCGCGTCTGAAATTTTACATATCCATGTTGTTAATACGTGGTTTCTCACTTACGATGACCTACTCTTAATAAGCTTATGATAGAGTTATTTTACCGATCTCAGCCTTTTGACGGACACAATGGTAAGTAGTTGATGGACTTTAAGTTGGGACTGTGTGACATTGAAGGAGTACTTATGTATCCCGCGCTTTTGGAAACCTTCCTGCTACTTATGGCGTATGATCCGTATCTTTGGAGACGCTCGAATGAGGTGTTGCGCAATAAGTACAAATGATGGGCTCAAAGCGTCTAAATTCGTCATACGAAGGTTAGACAATAATTCTACTTTTGACGTATAAAGGGCTGATTGAATGAATAAGAAACAAACAAAACCCTACCGGAAATTGGTACGCTTAGTCTGAGAACGTTGCGCTTCATGTTGACGAGTTGCTAGCGAAAGGATCCTATCAAAAACAGCAGAATGAAGAACAATTTTCGTTGCCCGACGATATCGCCAATGAAGCGACAGACAATTGACCTTTAATAAAAAGTCTTTGAATTGAATTATTAACTTAAACTTTGTAGCGTTCTATTTTTTTGGTAGGTATAAACGTTTATTTAATTTTTAGTATGGCTTTTATAAACTTATCCACAGTGCATTGAGTGCAATTAATGTCTCCCAGTGTTCCTAACGCACGCCGCCGCTAAACTTCGGTAGGCGACTGTATTGTATTTGTATGAAAAGTAGCTTCTTTTTTAATGGCACAGGGTGCGTGTTTGTACCGCACGTTGACCGTACCGAAACGCTGGGACGATTTCGTTTCAACTCCATCTCACCTCTTTCCTCCAAGGTTTTCAATTGGGGAAAACACGACGCGCGTTCCCCCGCCATTCCTTCTCCCCCCAAACAATATCACTCTCACGCCTTTTTTGGCCTATTGACGCTATTAGGTCTATTTTTCCTTTGCGCGCTTTTTTGCCCCCTGGTGGTCGTTTCCTACAACTCGTAAGAAACGCAATGTTATAGAAATTCAGATTATATTCTGTTTCTAACGTCCGAAGAAGTGGTAAGCGGAAGGGTCCTTTGCAACAATATTTTATAATCGTAATTGATAGATTTTCATAGCTTTATAGCTAACTTATATTAAAGAGATAATCCATAAGGAAGAGAGAGACCAAATAAAATAACGAACTGTTTATTAAACGAGTGAGAGAGTGAAGTGAAGTGATATTAAATGATAACATAACTATTTATAGCAGTTCCCAAAAAACAGTATTACGATATTAACCGGTTAAAAAACAACATCGCCTTTCTTAAATTACAGAGTTAATATGTTCCGAGTAGATAGGAGTCGATCTCTCCAACAGTAATTAGGGTCATTTTTGCATTTAATTTGCCGAATGGTTTAAACCATGATTTAGTTAAACTTAATTAGTCCATTATTAGTTGATAAAATACGGAATTCCTAAGGTTTCATTTGTATTTAGTATTGGAAGGGTACGTACTATCGAAATTGGGCAATTTTTGAATTTAATTAGAATGGTTTAAACCATGATTTAGGTAAACTTAATTAGTTTATAAAATACGGAATTCCTAAGGTTTTATATATGGGAAGGATTCTAAGTTGTAGTAAGTAAGTGGTGAATTGTCGCCGCGTAATTTAAGGTTTAGGTGTTTGGCTCATTGTGTATCACGATTAGCGTCGCGTATTGGCTTCATTCTTGCCTGGCGAATGAAAAAATAAATGTAGATTATAGAAAGATTTTAATTTAGTCTCAGGGTTCGTACAGAACTTGGTTAAGTCAGGGATAGGTCAGGGATTTCGTTTAGTATATCAAACTATGATTGATTCGTGTAATGTTAAAAATACGGGCCCAGGAGACGTGTGAACATGAAGTGGGCTCTGGCAAACACGTATTTAAAATGCTTCCATGGATATTGGCAAAATTTCTTCAGGGGTAAGTTTTTTACGTTGTTGCCCAGCGGCAGCGTTATAGCGTTTTCAGTTAGCGTAGTTCCCGCGTATAAGAGAACCAAGGCTTACCAGATAAACTGAACATTGCAATAAATGCGGGCCCATCTATTGCCTTTCATTTTTGGTCTTTGTAATATTTGTGTCGCGTATCATAAAGATATGGATGGTTCCGAACCTCCTCCTCAGTAAAACGTTTAGCATTGAACTTCGGCATTCTCAGGGATAGTAACTGACTCGATTAGGAACTATATAAATAAAAACATGGCGGACACGCGTGGTTGAAAATGACGTCACGACTCGAGCTTATTGCTGATTGGTGGCCGAAAAAATAGAAAGCTAATATAGCCACACTCAACGTAATTTCTGTCAAACGTAACTATATGTTTTCTTTTTTCGGTTGTCGCTTGACGTCGGGCGAAAAGTCGTGATTTTACGCCAAGTGAAAACCATGCTTTACTGAGAGCTAGTTCGAGAATTGCAGACTTCACGCGGTTTTTCAGTCCATCTTCCAATTTAAGCAATATTTCCACTCGACCGAAAAAAGTAGGCGGAAATCATGCAGCCGACAGTATAAATTTTAACTTCCGGCGGTAGACCGTTCACACTACGACTGAATTTGGCCGTAGATAGTTTTGGGTCACGTGACAGATTTGAGTGGTTTCTATATTGCACTCTGAATTGGTATCTTTGTCCCCTAGTCGTTTAGAACGTACCAGAAGGCATATTTTCTAACCTCCTTAATAAAATCTTCGTCATTAACATCTATTCTCTTTTTATTTCCATTAGTTTCATTTCTCTTTCTAGGTGGCATGTTTCCGATAAGCCTTAGTCAACCGAAAAATAGAAAATGGTATCTATAAATCTATCTCGCGTACGCGCGCGCTCTTGAAATTTATGGCGTAGTCAGTGGGATAATTTTATTGGCTGAGAGACCTGCGTAACGCCGAACAAGACCGAAAAAAATAGATCGCAACTTACACCCGGCCAAACGGCAATTCCGTCGGGCTCGGCTTAAAGACTTTTTGGTCGAAACCCTTTCTGCCGGGTTTTCCGTCGAGTGGGAATCTAGCTTTAGTCAGCATTACTAAGCCTTTGATAGCAGCGCCTCACTCACCAGGCGTCACTTTACGAGAATCTATGACCCGCGTCACTCCGTGACAAACTCGTTTGTAACGTATCTTATGAACATATGGTTAAAATTAGTAACACGCAGCGTTAAGGTGTCATGCCAATGGTCATGCGTAGAAATGCTTCTAAAAAAACTGATTTTCAATTAGCATCTGGGTTTTTTTGGACCCTTAGTAGTATTTATATACTTTGTCAGGATTGAAAATGTGATCACACAGCACCGTAAGAAAAACGAAGATAAGAACAACTCAATCTTAAAGGGAGATTCATAATTACTAAAGGTTATAAATTATTTAGCGTAACTGTATCTATTTTTTTTAACAGGGACCCTATTCTCTAAAAATCTAAATCACTTGGACGAGGATCCAAATCTAAACGTTTGGATCAGTTCCATTTGGACAGGGCGCTTAAAAACGTATTCACTAACCCAAATCCAAATCGACATTTGGATCTCCTGCCAGACCTTTATCCAAACCAAATGTATGTCACTTCCTCTTTCATTACGTAATTTTACTTAGTGTTTATTGGTCAATTCTTTTGCAGCGTTTAATATAAAATAAAATGTTCTTTAAGCCTTGGATTTTTGCATGTTAGATTTTAATAATTTTGCACAATTTAGAAACCTCTTAATTTGATAGTTTAAGCTTATTAGGCCTAATTAATATTAATTTGAATGAAAAATAGGTGGATATCTTTTATTAACTGGGAAATAATGCACACATTATACATTTAAATTTTAGAAGTTAATTTATTATTTATTTTGTGTATATAAAATTCAGCATTAATTAAGGCAATAAATTAATTATCTATGAGGAATTAACTAGTACATATGTTTAACATTAGAATTTATCTCGTTTCAAAACTAATAAGGTTTTGAACCGGCTTTTTTTAATTTAGTTAAAGGGTATGAGAAGCTTCGTTTGAAAAACCTCTGATTTATATAGCAAAAGATAGAACTAATTACTGTGAATTCAAAAATATCAAGCTTTTAATTCACCGATTTCTAGTTGTTTGGCAATATGTTTTTGAAAATGCTTCATATGAAATTATTTAAAATCCACTTTTTAAGAAAGGCTACAACATTTTCTTGTTTTTGACGTCACACACGCGAGATGGTGCCACCCTCTCCGCTATCAAAGAATGGACAGAGCTCGAGACGCGTATAGCTCGCATATAGGTTTCCCGCGTTTTTTTCCTCTACGTCATAATAATGTCATAAACCAACCGAACAAGCTGAAAAGACAAAATGATTTATATATCGAAACTGAGTTTTCGTGATTTTCCAATGGATTTTAAAAAATAGAAACTTTGGTTCAATTATATTGAAAACTTTATATTTTGAAAGTAGAGACTTGAAAGTGTAATATGATACCTCTTTCGTGCTAAAATATGATATGAAATTGTAAATTCCCATACCCTTTAATGAAATTTGTGATTTTCGATTGGTCAATATTGTAAATTAACCAATGGTGGGACAAATTTTTTCTTAAACTCGATGAAACTGAAATATAAATTTATCATGTACTGAAAGAGGTATCAACCTATTTTTTTCAAAGGTAAATTAGGATTAGATTGCTTGCTGCTTCAAACAAGATTTTTAATCATAACCAAGTCGATTCCGCCGATTGTTACCCCCATGAAGGCCGTCTCGTCCTCGGATTCCCTTACGGATCCGAGTTTTTCTCCGTCGTCTCTAGAACCCTTTAACTCTGGTGTTTCGTCGCGTCCATCGGATTCCGACCGCTTACATTTTACATTGTGCCATACCTTTTAAAAACTGGTCTTTCTCAACGTTACCCTCCTCCATCTCCTCTACTTTGGCCGACCAATCGGCTGTAATCGAGCGTTAGGTCATAAGTGCCCTCGCCCCTGACATCAAAAGTCATGACGAGGTAATTTCCGCGTTAACTATAAAAGTTGAAGGTCAACTTGCCAACCAGCCGGGTGACGGTTGCCCCAGTCCTAACCTAACTGAAATAGTAGATCAGTTACACGAAGAAACTGCTTTAGTGCTGGACCGTCAATGCAATGTTCTCCTCTTCGGGCTTCCGGACGATGGGCCCGATGCTGATTCCGAGCGTATCCCCTCCTTTTTACATGACTGCAATGTGAAATCCTTCACGCGTTTCTTCCGTCTCGGTCAAGTGTTGCCCCCTGCAGGTGCTCGCCCAAGGCCTGTTAAGGTTATTCTCCTTTCGCCCGGCCACAAGGGATTGATTTACTCCCACATACGCCAGCGTAAGGCTGCGGACCCTGGCTTCTCCGTTGAAGCTCGCCCTGACTATACGCCCAAGCAGCGTTCCAAACATGCCGCGGCCAGAGCTGAACTTAAGCAGCTTTTAGACAACGGCGAAACTGGCATAGCGGTCCGTAACTGCAAACTCGTTCGCCTTCCCCACCATCGAGCCCCGCTCGCCACTCGCCCTAAACCTCGTCCTCACCATGAGTCTCTCGGATCCCGCACTTCTGATTCCCATAATACCTTGCCGATGCTTCCCATGGCGCCGCATCCCTCTTCAGTGGCGGATTATGCCCCGTTTCAAGCCCGAATGCTCATCCGGTCGGTGTCCCACAACTGCGTGCCCCTTCTGACTTTCATCAGTACCCTCCTCCTGTAGGATGGAATACCTATGCTCCTCCTCGTTTCGGTTTCCAGCATCCTCTTCCGGCATTTCGGGGCTTACCGGGCGTGTAAACGTTCATCCCTCCACCCCCGCGCCGCGCCTTTCGTCCAAGCCCGTCCCTCTATTTACAATGCCTTCGAGCCTTAGCCCCTAATCGCGTTGTTGTTCCCTCACTTCCCCGTACCGCTCCCCATCTCAACCTGGGCCTCACCTCGGCCTTACTCACCAACGTCCGCAGTCTTAATACTCGTTACAAGCTCTCCGAACTTGCATTGTTAGTATCGCAACATGGCCTCTCCATGGTCGCTGTTACTGAAACTTGGTGGTCCCCAGACGTCCTTGACAGTGAATATCCCCTTTCGGGTCTAACTCTTTACCGTCAAGATCGCGTTTCAAGTGCTTACGGTGGTGTCGCGCTCTATTTACTCTCGTCCCTTACGGCGTGTAAGATTCTGTTTAAAGATATTGGCTTGGATAACTTTTCTCCTCATTTGGAGGGCTTAGATATTTTGCTTGTCCTAGTGACACAGCCCAACTTCTCGGTTTTAGTTAGTCTCGTGTACCGCTCTAATAATGTGACGTATAATAACCATGAACTGCTGCTCAAGTTCCTTACTGTGATACTCAAGTATTGTGATACGAAACACTATTTGTTCCTACTACTTCGTGATTTAACTACCCTAACATTGATTGGTCTACCTCTACGCCATTAGCAGGTGCCTGCCGATTCACAAAGCAATTCTGTGATATCACAAAGACTACCTCATTAACTCAGATTGTTAACTTTGCCACTCGTGATGGCGGGGCGTTCTGTACTGATAATGTCCTTGATCTCATTTTTAGTTCCGATATGCACTTAGTTCATACGCCTACTTTGTTACCCCCCGTAGGAAAGAGTGACCATGGTTCCGTGCTTTTTAATATTTTTTTGGCGAACGCTAAACCCTTATTCGTTCCTAAACCTAATTTTTTAAAGGGGGATTACGCCGCGTTTGGCCACTACCTGTCCAAGATTGACTGGTCCCTCCTTTTGTGTCAGGCTGATATTGACGCCAATTGGTCCGCCTTTCACAATGTTCTAAACTACGTTATTCAGGCCTTTGTCCCACTCACTAAACCACGTGTAACTGTCTCGGTAGCTCAGCGCACCCACTTAAGTCGCTCTTACAAAGCCAAGCCTGGCTTCGCTTACGTAATGCAAAGAAACGTGCAGCCTCCTCATCCACATTGGTAAAACTTCGTGGCGACTACTATGCGGCTCGCAACGCGCACACTACACATTATCGCAATGAACGGCGTCGTTACGTGAACTCACTCGTACGGCTTATTCATAAAAATCCTTAGTCCTTCTACTCCCAGATAAATAGCTTCCGCAAATGTCACTTCAAACTCCTCCAACTAACTTATCCTGATGGTTCAACCACAGTTCCCGAAGCTGCTACCGTTCTTAACGACTATTTTGCCTCTACAGTTCAGTCCTTAGCCTGCCCTAGCATACCGATCCCCCCTTTACCTATTGACCCTCCTCAAACCCTCAACTCTTTCGTGTGCGACCCTTGCGACATTACGCGACTCCTCTCCAAATTGAATTTTTGCAAATCCCCGGGTTCCGACGGTATCCATCCAAAGCTTTTGCGGCAACTCGTGTCCACATTGTCCCTTCCCATTTATCTCCTTATTACGAATTCTTTTTACACGAGTCGTGTTCCAACGGTGTGGAAAGAAGCCAACTTGACCCCCATACACAAAAAGGGCTCCAGAATAGACCCATCCAATTATCGCCCCATTAGTTCCCTTAACCAAGTCTCCAAAATATGTGAACAATTGGTCCATGAACAGTTAAAATCCTTCCTCGATCGTACCTCCTTCTTCACCCCGGCCCAGCATGGTGTCCTCCCCCGCCGTTCTTGCCTTACAAACTTACTGTGTGCCACTAAGGACTGGACCCAATGGCTAGACGATGGTTCATCCGTCGATATCTTATATTTGGACTTTAGTAAGGCGTTTGACTCGATTCCCCACGCAGCCCTCCTCTCAGCGCTCCGTACTGCCGGTATTACTGGTTCCGCGCACGCGTGGCTCGTGAACTACCTCACTGCCCGAACTCAACGCGTTGTACTTCAGGGTCATGTGTCCGCTTGGGCACGAATCGATAAGGGGGTTCCCCAGGGCTCAATCCTCGGTCCTCTTCTTTTTAATGTCTTGATTAATTCCATGCCATCAGCGGTTACTACCTCAACCATCATCTTATTTGCTGATGACGCCAAACTTTACCGTCCCATCCGTGACTCGGTCGATTGCCTTGCGCTTCAACATGCGCTCGATGCTGTCGTTGCATGGGGTTTAGCCCACGGCCTCACTTTAAATGTCGCGAAGTGTGCCGTTTTACATCTAGGCCGGCGTAATCCGCTATTCAATTACACCATCAACGGACACTGCATCCCCACCACTACTTGTGAAAGAGACCTCGGGGTCCTAATTGATCCCCTCCTCAAATCTAATGCACACTCTAACAAGGTTGCCAAGCGAATCCGTAGCCTGACTGGTCTAATTCGCCGCAATTTACACTTTCGGTCTCCCAAATTGGTCGCAACCCTATATAACTCCCTCGCGCTCCCCATAATTGACTATTCTTCCCCTATTTGGATGCCTCAAACCTCCACTGATCTACAGGTCTTACAGAAAGCTCAAAACGCCTTCACCAAACTCACTAGTAACGTTTGTAAAAAGCCAGCCCCTACCCGCCTGTCCCTTCTCGCCATTGACCCTGTCTCCACGAGACACCGAATCAATAATCTCTGTTTAGTTCATGATTTCTTCCACCGTAAACTTGATTTGGATTTCTCTGTCTTTTTCACCCGACATTCCGATTCGCGTACCCGAGGCCACTCCAAAAAGTTAGCTAAGCCTAGAGCCCGTACTTCCTTCCGCCAATCCCATTTCACATGCACAGTCATAAACGATTGGAATTCATTGCCTGAAGACATTGTTACCCTAACCAATAAAGCCGCTTTCCGGCGCAAACTCTCGAACCACTTTCGCTCTTTCCTCGACTAGTTCAATTTTTATTTCTTTATTTTTTTTATTTTTTTATTCTGTTCTGATTATTCCCCCATACTAATGTGTATTCTACTCCCTCATGTTCCTATAATGTTTTACTGTTAGTCTACTTAATCTCATTCATTATACTACACTGTTTCTTAGCCCTATATTCATTAATTAATCTGTTTTTTACATCTCACTTTGTATCTGATGTTCGTACACAAGCCACTATGCTGGCTTCACGAACAGTGTTCAATAAATAAATAAACGTAAACCTAAACGTAAAGAGAATATTGTTTCATTTTGGTGAAATCTGGGAGCACGGCAGTGCTCCCCGCCAAGTCGAGCCCTGACATCCTTTTCTTGAAGCAGCTCATGGCACTTTTAAGTCCACTGTAACTTCATGATGGGTATAGGTAAAAGTCTGAAATTCTGCGTCCCGTGAGGACTATCAATTCTAGCTATGGTTTCCAAATTTCAAATTCCTACCTTATATTTCTTTCGAAATAGCGAATGTGAAATCTACCTTATTTTGTCACTCACTCTCTCACCGATCATCAAAATTCTAAGGTACATCTAGGGGAGATAGAAACTTAAAATTCATGATTTAGTTTTAATTTCTTTTATAAAGCACAGAAAAGTTAAAACATCCCGAAATTTTTATAAAATTGTTCTTTACTCCTTTATTTTAAAACTAGATGGCGCTGCCGTCTTTTCAACAGAAATAGTGTGTGTTCTTGATGAAAGTGCGTAACGGTCCAAAGTTAACCGAAATTAAAATACATATTAAAGCTAATAGCAGTTGTAGTTTAACAGAAATGTCTCGTAACTGATGCTACATTCTTATATTAGGATATAGCGTACAATAGACTGCATAGACTCTGGGGTAATTCAGCGTAAATATGGACAGGCGTTTACAATTATATTGGCAAATGAAGTACAACTAGAGGGTCTTGTTTTAATATAACTACCGAAGTATAACGAGAGGGTCTACAAAAGAAGTGAGATCCTATGAAAGACATTAACATGCACAAAAATGGGCCAAGCCTCACGTCGTGCCCTCTCCGCGGTTAAACGTTCTGAGATCCCATGTAGAGCCAAGTATACCGTTTGATCTCATTCAGCCACCAATTGAACAATTATGTTATATATTAAGTCATTTTCCTAATTAATAACCAATATTCTTTGACTCTATCATTATTAAACATCATTGTTCGTTTCAAAAATATCGTGTCAATAGGCTTTTGAATAACCCACCATATAAACTTGTACATAGGGTTAAGCGTGACTCATCTTATAAACTTATGCATATCCCTCGACCATAAACTATTTCCCCTATAGTAATAATCCCTTCGATTATTTCAAAATCGGCAACGATTTGGTGAATTTTCCTTCGACTTCCTTTTAATACTACTTACCTGCGATTGCCAGGTAACAATATTTTTGAAACGAACAAAGATGTATAATAATGATATAGTCAAGAATATTGGTTATTAATTAGGAAAATGACTTAATTTATAACATAGTTGTTCAATTGGTGGTTGAATGAGAACAAAAGGCAGACTTGGCTCTACATGGGATTTAAGAACGTTTCACGGCGGAGAGGGTACTAGGCGAGACTTGGCTCATTTTTGTACATGTTAATGTTTTTCATAGGATTTAGATATTCGGTAATTGAGTTGATATAAATAAAGCTCTTTTTCCTTTGTCTGTTTTAAACTTTCATCACAGATTTCACTTACCATTTCACAAGCATAATAAACACTACTGAAGGACGCAAATCTATCTGTGATCGGTAACGGTGAGCAATATAGCAATTTTCGCAGTTAATCGGTTCGAACTTCATTTGCACATTTCTATTCGTTAATTTGAAATGTTGCGAGAAATTTGAATGGAATATAAGTAGATATGTCTTTCAGTAGATAATTTTAAATGTTAATATTGAAGATTAATTGAGTTTAAAAAACTGGTTTTGGTATTTCAATTAAGCTTTGATATCAACATCGGTTAATTTTCGATATGGGCTTTTGATGGTAGTCTGTTTATAAGATTAAATCGTTACTTTAAGTGTCACTAGACAGTATCTACCTCCAAAATCGAGAGTTAGTAACTTTATAACCATCTCCTAGATATCCGAGGGTCAATTTCTTATATCATTGACATGTGATAATCTGACGAAGGCTTACTATAGCTCAGTCAACTTTTGGCAAGGCCTAATACCGTTTCTTTTGCTTGACTTTCGCCGTCAAATTCCTTTTAAAGCATAGATCATATAGTATCCACCCTTGATTTTCATTTCGCAACACACGTTGGATTCGTAAACCTCGACGCGCACCACGATTAGAAGCATTAAAATGCAAAAACAACACACTGACCGCATTCATTTTTAGTAAATAACATTTCTCACTACAGCTGTTTTCGGGGCTGAAGCGAGACGGCGATAAAGAAAATTTCTCCGGGGGGGGGTAGTTTCGATGGAACGAAATTCAAATGCAAGGCGCGTCCCTTGAATTCGTAAATACTGACGTTTAACGCAATTATAATATTGAAATCTTAGACAATTATGTTAAATTTAAGAAAACAAAGCACTACTTTCAAAGTCTAAACTTTAAAAAACACAACGATAAGAGAAGGCGATGTAACGGTCAACGAGAGGCAAACAGTTTTTTAAATTGCAAAAATTAACGGTATAAACCAAGGCTTAGCGCAATTTCACCGCCTTAAAAAAAGTGCCATGTTTAGAAATAGATTGTGGGACAATAAAAAGGTGAAAAATTATGATATTAGGCTTATATTAAAGCTTGAAACCTACTTTATATTATATTTAAAATCCATCCATAAGCAAATCCTCAAAAAATATGAAAATGACCACGAAAAAAAACCCTCTCTCAAATTTTTCCCCTTAAAAAATGCCGGCCACAAACGGAGTGAAAAAGGCGAAAACAGCTATCCAAATGACGATTTGGCCGGCCATTTGGCTTGCCAAATGTTTGGATAGGGTTTGAACCAAATGAAAAGGGATTTGGAGTTACAGAATACCGACTAGCGTCATTTGGGGATGAATCGACCCCAAATCCAAATCATTTGGATTAGGAACGATCCATATGCTGTTAGAGAATAGGGTCCCAGGTCGTACTAGTAGCAGGTTAAGCTATAGTTTGCTCAGGTCCTTTTAGTCTCGAAAGGGTTATATAGTCCTTGTAACGTTTAAAAGGTTGTTGTCATGGCTAAACAGACCGCTATTACAGTTTTTTTATTGTTTTATAGGTTATTTTAACTCGTTATCTCCCAAAAGTAATTAATGTAATGATATAATGTTTTCGGAGAATGGAATTGTGGTCGAAAAGCCGAGATAAGTAAATTTTTGAAATTGATTACCAGTAAAATAATTTATTTCAACGGAAAACTGTAATGGAACGTTGTTTTTTCTTAAGCATGCAAAAGTTTCAATTAAAAAGAAAAATTAATATCTGATCCTTCAGACAAGTGATAACCTCAGTCTTATCGATAGTTTTTAGGTCTTAATTCTAATCAAGACATTTTTGATTAATATCTGTTCCTTCAGTCTTCATTTTAATTAAGAATGTTAAGAAACTGTTTTACATTTTCAAAATCTGCACTAAACAGAAACATATATAAAGGGGACCGTAACTTTAGCTCAATCAGAAATTTATTTATAATGATAATTCAAAAAAAAAAACGTAAATCATTCAAAGTTTTTATTCTTATTGTAATTAACATAATAAAATTTTTTACAATCATTTATTGAAAAATTCCAGAAGTAGGACCAAATTGACAATTTTACAAAATTTTTAAAAATGCTGATTTATGTCCGTTTAACCCTAAGCCTATAAAACTGCACCAACTTATAGGCTTTTGGTTTAACCTTTAGCTCAAAATTTTCATAAGCCCAATATGAAATTCGGATATCCATAAAACTTCACGAAGACGATCCAAGATTGTCAATTTCAAACTTTTATGTAGCACTAACTAACGTCTGTTTGATGTTAAGCTTGAAACCATAAACACAATATAGTCAGGGCTACCCTAAAAGTCCATAAAGATGATCCAAGATTGTTAATACGCCTAAAAAGTGCCCTTTTCAAAATATGTAGCAGGGGAAAAGAAGGCGTGATCGAGTGGGCTATGCTAGTGGATATTTGGGTAGGAAGTCGTGGGGGTTGGGACTCCAGGCATAGCCCACTCGATTGCGCACCCGTCAAAGCAACTCGCGCCAGCGTGGGAATTAAGGCGGTGACACGGGGCAAATGACCAGTTTAAAATTGCCACTATTTTTACCACTATTTCGTTCCCATTTGGTGGTATAGACACGTTGGATTTGGCGCAAAAATGGTTTTCTTAATTCGCAAAAGTCCAAATTTGACTAAAAATTTGAGTCAAAGACTTTTCATGGGCATTCAAAACCGTTTTTTACGAAAGCTAGTACTTTTGAAATGGCTCGATTTCGAACTTTACAAATATCACTGCATTCCCAATAAACTGTTTTGGGTTGGGTTTCAATAAACCCACTTTGAGTCGGACTTCTCTTCACTTTCAACAACGTTGAAAAGATTAGTAACAACCCCTGACTCACTAACCTATAAGACTCGTTCACGAGTTTTGTTATTGTTTCTTATGTCAACGAAATTTCCCATTTCGTCAACGAACAGTTCTTTAGTCGAATTGGTAGCACGATCTCTCAGAGCTTTTCGTAAACTACCATCAGAATTCAATTGAAAAATTTTGACATAGTGTAGCTCATCGTCATTTTTCAATGTTCAGCCATTATTTCCAATTTTATAATAGGCGTTTCATGAAAATAGGCTTCTTTTAGGCTACTGTGAATCCTTTTCCCACCCACAACTTTCGCCAATTTATCAGAAGCGACGGAACAAATTTTTTTTTCATTTCTCAACAATATCCTGAAACTCACTAACAACACCAGTTAGTTTGGCGTGGTAAGCCGAATATAATTTCCTTTTCATTTTCAATATTCTACCGGCTAGCACCTGGCATTTTAGCTTGTGGGAGACAGATTTGATACGTCAGTCACCATCAAAAGATTTAGTGGCTGCCAGTCTCCCCGTTAAATTAATAACAAGAAACCTTCTATAGTTTTCAGCTACGAATTTCCTGTTTTTAGTTTTAAAAATTCCTGCATTTAAGAGCTTTTTTGCAAACCCGAATTTATCCTGCTTACGTTGTTTCTTCTTATTTTTTTTCATTTTTTGAGCGGGAACCCACATTAGTAGAGCCACCTGGTGGTATAGTCAATTTTAATTTTTTCGCAGTACAAAGCCTAGATTTTCTTGCAACTTGATTATTTGCGTATTTTCTCTGAAAGCACTCTTTCTTTTTGAAATAGTACTTTTAAGACAAAGTTGCCTAATTTGCTTCTTCTGCAAAGCTTTTCTCTCAGCTTGCAATTTTAAGTTTGCTTCTGTTCTATCTTTTTGCATTGCAAGGCGTTTTTTTCGCTTAGGTTCTTCTCGAGTAACCATTTTAAATAGTCAACAATGGCTGTCACAGTAATGCATTTAATAATGTAGTGCAACGGGTCTTGAAAATGTTTGTTACACAAAGCAGTTCACGAAGAACTTTTTAAGAACTCTTTGAATTGGCAGAACCTTTTAAATTTGCAAAGGTACACATGGAAACCCTTTAAATTTGCAAAGGTACACAAAGAAACCCTTGAATTTGCAAAGGTACACAAAGAAACCCTTGAATTTGCAAAGGTACACAAAGAACCCTTTGAATTTGCAAAGGTACACAAAGAACCCTTTGAATTTGCAAAGGTACACAAAGAACCCTTTTAATTTGCAAAGGTACACAAAGAACCCTTTGAATTTGCAAAGGTACACAAAGAACCCTTTTAATTTGCAAAGGTACACAAAGAACCCTTTGAAAAACACTCAGATTTCATTGAAGTAGGTAATAATAAAATGGGGGTAATAAAAAATAGGCTTATCATTAACTTGAACAAAAGGAAAACTGGAAAGAAAAAACAAAAGTAAGTACAAACTTTGTATGAAGTTGGTTTAAATAAAATCAACCTATTGACCCTTAAAATACTTCTAAATATAACTTGAAGCAATAGAAAATTCAAATAATTATTTACCGGTTTTAATAGGAGAATACGAACGTTAAGCCTGGGATCGGAAAATTGCCGCCTAAAAGTGAACTTTGAAGAGAGCAAAGTTCAAAAGGGCGAAAAATGAACTTTAAAGAGGGCAAAGAGCTAAAAATCAACTTGGCGACTGTGTGTAGACACTGGTGTAGAGTAGCTTTACTTGTTAAAGCTGTCACATAAGGGTGTTTTATCATTTATAACCTGCAAAATTGTAATTATATTTAAATCATGGAATTGAACGTTAGGAAAGAAAAGTTTATTCTCCCTTTGGTGAAAAAAATATTAGAGTTTGTAGAAGGTGACAGAAAGAGATGTTCTGTGGTAAGAGACCAAGTCTTAAAGTGTAAGTAGATTCATGAAGTTTTAAAGGGAAGAAAACTATTTAAAATTAAAAGTATTGTTCTTGAAAACAAGTGACCTAAACGGAGATCCTCGAAACTAACATGTTTGTTGAAAGTTTCTGGAAATTTCAAAACATGCTCCTGCAAATCTGCGCTTTCAAAAAATGTAATCACTGTATTGTTCGTATGTTTTTTGGCTCTGTTTATTGTCGAGCTAGGGCTGGGGACAGCCATACAGCTCCAAATGGGAAGGTACAGAAATAGTGGTGGTGTAACAAATATACAAAAGTACTATTTTTTTAAACTGGAACTTTGGCACTGGGATTAATATTGTCACGGGAGGTATCACATGGTTACATGTTTAACATTTTAGCAAAATCATAAGGGGTTTAAACTCAATTAAATGTTTAGGTAGGTTCGAAGTGTCCTTTTAAAATTATTTATCGAGCGAGTTGAGTCCTCGGGAAGGGCATTCAAGAGCGGAACCGTTTGACGGAAGGAGTCGTGCAGGAGATTTGTACGCGAATGGTTAATAAATAGCCTGCGACTATGTCCACGTGTACCTATAGTGTTGGCATGGACGGTTAAGAATGTCTGGGAAGGTTGACAGAGAATCTTGAAAAGGCTAAGAGGGTCAAGGTATTTGCGGCGAGTTGCAAGGGGTTTCAACCCAAGGGCATTTAAACGGGCAGGACGAGGTTTATCTCGCAAGGAGAGCGGAATACAGCTAGCCCGTCCAAGCACGTCAAAAAGTAAGTTAGTGTCCCGATTTGAGCTAGGGTTCCAGACTTGACTGCCGAACTCAAGAACTGAACGTACATAACATTGGAACAACCGGGTTAAGAGAGGCTCGTAACTGGAAGGAAATTACTCAAGGAGCTACCCACCCCCACCGCCTGAGAGCGCCCTGTCAAATAACTAGCCAACCAACCTAGTAAGTTAGGGGAGAGCCCATAGACTGTAAGCTTAGAAAGTAAACGGGCATGAGGAACCGAATCGAAAGCTTTGGCAATGTCTAGATAAATGACAGCGACCCTTTTTCCAGAGTCAAGGGCGGTAGACCACACACGGAGTGCCGAGAAGAGGTTGGTTTCAACTGACCGATTGTGGAGAAATCTGTGCTGGCGGGGAGATAGATAAGGGATGACATGTTGTAGCACAACCCAACGAATACATTTTTCAAATACTTTACAGACCGATGAGGTTAAGCTGATTGGTCTGTAATTTTCAGGTGCTGATTTGGCACCTATGCCCTTATAAAATGGAGTCACAATTGCAGTTCTCCACTCCTCTGGCACATATTTCTCCATTAGAGAGGTCGTAAACCGCTTAAGTAAGGGGAGGGCTAAAGAGGGACTGCAGTTTCTAAATAACCGGTTAGTAAGGCCATCAGGGCCAGAAGCACTTTTGACATCTAGTAATTGGAGAGTTTTCTTAACTTCAAAAAAGGTGGGCAAGTATTCATCCATTATAGGAAATTGAGAAAAGTTACAATTATCTGGTGAGTGACAAAAGTTTGCATTAAAGTTTTTGACTAAGAAGTGGTTTAAACATTGGGTCATATCAAAGTCAGAATCAGATTTATTGCCATTTGGGAGACGGATACCCAGTCGACATGGCAAGGCATGTATTCGCGAACGAACAAAGCGGTAAAAGGCTCTAGGATTATGTTTTATATTTGACGTTTGACGCCATTGCATCCGCGCACGACACTACGAAATGTTTGACCGAACAAGCGAGATCTGAGCCTTATATTGGTTACGGAGCTCATTGTAGTGGGAGATATCACCCGTAGTAGGGGCAGACCGAAGCTTTTTACAGAGCCGTTCTTTTTTCCATAAGGAGCGTTTGGCCAAGCGCGAGACCCAAGGGCGAGTAGTGTGTGGCCGAGGGGAAAACAATGGGACAGTGAGAGAAATGCACTTGAATAACTGCTCTTTGAAGTTATTCAATTGGTAAATGATCGAGGGGGAACCAATTAACGTTATACAATAGTGAATTGAGGGCGAGAAAATCCGCACGGGTATAGTCAAAGTCATGGACAAAGTGACGAGGGGCAACAGTAACACCCATTAGGGGGTAAAGTGAACAAATAATCACATGGTCACTGCCCCCAAGGGGTGGAAGTTCCCGAATCTCAGGTTTTAAGAAGTCGGGTGTAATGACTAAGTCAAGAATATTGCTACCCGGTACTCGTGTCTGACTAAAACGAGTTGGGAATCTGACGTGTTGATGAAGGGCCAAGGTTGTTAATAATTGTAGTAGTGAGTCATGGTCGTTCGAGGCTTGTGGTTTAGAAGAGCGACTCTCCCAGACAATGAGTGGGAGGTAAAAATCACCCATAATGATTAATTCTGTCCTAGAAGAGGCGATAGAACGAATATTGTCGAATAGGACTGAGGTTTGGTCTCGAGAAGTGTTAGGAGCCCGGTAAATATAAGCAAGGGTGATACAAGTTTTGGACTTGGGCGACTTAATCTCGAGCCACAGTGACTCTTCAAATTGGTCAGGCAGGCGGAGTTCATAGAAGAGCACCGAACTTTTAACATAAACGATAATTCCGCCACCTGGGCGGCCGGGACGATCTTTTCGAATAAATGAGTAATTTGGGAGGTTAAAAACCGCATCATCAAGTTTACCCGAGGACCAGGTTTTGCAAATACATATACAGTCCGCGTCACACGCAGACACAAGGGAAAAGAGTTCGTCACGTTTACCGTAAAGTCCCTGAGAGTTTAACGATAAAATTGTTGGACTAGAGCCGCGTAAGGTTGGGGAGGTGGGCGAGACGGCGGAGGGTATACGTAGTTTGACACAATTTTAGTTAGCACCGACGTTGCGGGACAGTATGGATCAGGATCATGGTTAACAGGGTTGAGGGACTGACCCCTTTGGTCCCCGAGAGAAACTGACTGACGGGTGGTAGGCGTTGAGACGAATTGAGAGGTCACAGAGTCGTTCGTAGAGTAATGCACCAGTTTACCCTGACGGATACAGATATCTGTCTGACCTAGGGCCCTTCGATCATTGAGTTCCGCCACAAGGGACCGGTTAACCTCACGTTGCTCGGGATTAAGATCATGAAACGCGGAGAATTCAAAGTTATCATACCTACGCCATTCACGAATGGTTTGCACAAAATATTGGCGGTGACCGACAGAACGAAAACAAAATCGTAGAGGGCGGGCATGTCCATTGGAGTAAGGTCCAATACGAAGTACTCTTATAGCATTACACTCCAGTTTGCTAAAGAACATTTCCTGCAAGATATTATTTGCAAATAATATCTCTGGAATCGTTGCGATCAGGTACTTGTTAAGTAAGGCGTTGAATATGCGAGAGTGAGAAGAGGGTTGCTCATGATGGCCAACAAGATTACGGTGCGGTTTTAAAGTGCAATTTGGCCAAGGGGTAGCAGTTTGCAGATGAGAAACTGTGGCTGGAACTACCGGAAGTTGTGACTTAGTGCTTCCTTAGGGAGGATTGTTCGCAGTAGCGGTCCTGTCGTTTAAGACTAGTTGCTTCAGCAGTGGTGACTTTGGACCAGGATCACTGGTATTTTCCACGATGAAGGCGTTAGGCCGAGTGGTAGGAGAGGAATTAGAAACAGACGAGTCAGAAGATGACTGCTCTCCCAGGGTAGTGAGAGAGTCAGCAAGTATAATGTTACAAGCAATGGATTACATCGGCTCTTAAGGCAGAGACCGTTGACGAGTTACCGTTAATATCCCCACGAAAAGTGGTAATTTGCGATTTGCAGTCAGCAATATCTTCCGACAGGGACGCAATACGAGAGAAGATATCAGGGATATGGGGAGGGAGCATTCTGCTGAGAAACGAGTGTAGGCTCCGGCGGAGAGATATTTTAGTTAATAAGTGGCAAATCCGAACCTTGAATTCTACCAGCGAGAGTGGAAAACTGTTCGCGGAGCTGTGCGAGTTCTTCATGTAGCGATGACAACTGTAGTTTAATTGAAGAGTAGTCCTCGACTAGTTTCGCCACTGATCTAAGAACAGGCGGACCTCTGTGGACGCACGGTGGGCACAGAAATATTAAGTTATCACTGTTAGTGGTGGAGAGATGGGAGTATATTTCTTCAGGTATGTTTGCACAGAAAATATGACACCAGTTTAAGCAGATTTCACAATACATTACCTTGTGAGAGGCTTCAACAGAAAGAGTACATGTTATACAGGCGTTTACAGACTTTATAGATCTCGGTTTGCAAATCTTGCGATTGTGCAGCTTTTTTGGTAATGTGTTGAGCTTAGGGCGTTTAGAGCAGCGACGTTTTTATTCAAAACACTTGCCGTCAGGAGAATTAATCTTATTTTGAACAGAAATTCCATCACAAATTGGTTGAGCTTGGTTCTCGTCAGAAACAGCCAGCCGAGGCTTAGGTGAGGCAGATAAAGCGAGGGAGTCATTGTTATTAGCCGAGGCGGAAAGGCCGGGTTCGAGCACGGTATCACAAGATTCAGACGCAGGAAGAGTGGGCGGGCATGGCTTAGCATAGTCCAATTTTCTAATACATTGTAAGGCGACTGGGGGTGAAATACATTCAGTTACCTGTTCAGGTAGACATTGCACCTGTTCCGGGGTACATTTCTCGAATGTCTATAATCTTGCGGTCTTGATATGTTCGCAACTCAACACGATTCGTTTCCGAACCAATGAAACACCACGGTGATCCCAGGGTGTCATCAGTTTTAAAGAATGATAAAATTTCATCCTTCTTAGCGTCGAGTTCGTGGAAATCTGATTCGTGTAGGTTGAATGCAGTAGAACTATCTTTAACCCCAGCCGTACACCTAACTTCGGTGTAATCTCGATCACTTTTTCCTCTGAGAGGGGAAACAAAACTAAAGCAGACATTCTGTTGAATAGGGAAAAGAAAGAAAAAGAATTTACCAATAAGAAATATTCGTGTACATTATCTAACTATTTCAAATAATATATCATTTATTCAGTATAGCTTAAATTTATTTAAATAAAAAAGAACGTATGATTTATTCACATAATTCAGATTCCTTTTAACTCGAATATGTTGGTTTTCCGATAATGGAAGCTTATATTACCAATAATTTTCGATAACTTTATATTACAATAGACAAAATACCACCGCTTTTTGGTCTAGTTCTCTCACCCTTGCTAAACGAGTTTTTCACCGCGTTTTGATCTAAAACTCTCAACCATGTTAATCGTCTATGGGATTTTAACATAGAGAAATATTTCACCGCCGCTCCACCGCTCTTCGTCCGCTTTTTTGATCCAGCTCTCTCAATTTTCTACTACTCACTTAAATATGACATTTAGTCACAAACCAATAAATCAGGCGCAGTTTCCATGAAAATAGGGTAAAAGACATCTTCTATGTTTCTTCTTGACTATCTCCAACTCTTTGGTAAATCATTTTTTTCGGCTACAGACGCAAATATCGGAATTAAATGTCTTTTGCGCTTCTTTTTCTTGGGATAAACATATTCTTTTAGATGGCCGTCTGAAAGTCGCTTTCACAGCGATTTGTAGTACTTTCAAGAGTTGAAATAACGTTTTCGTCTTGCTCAAGCGAACCATCATCTGATACCAAGGGCTCATTTAGTGGTTGTAAAACCGTCATGATGTCAAAAATAATTTTTCTGCCGTTAATGTGTGATATTTTCGATTGACAATTTGCACACCTTGTCGAACTGACCTCTTACGTTTTTGGAGTTGAATGACAAAGCTAAAGTTTTACGACGTGGTGTTATATCCTCTTATGAATAAAATGTAACTATTGCATCTGATAAAGTTTTTCTTTGCTTTACGAACTTTTCCAATTTTTCCGCATTTTCAAAAGCCAAGGTATTTTCCATTATTGCTTAAAAACTAACGCGTCAGGCGTTTACTTACTTCGAAATAAAATGAATAACTGATTTCAGTGAATATTCTGTACAACTGTTCAAGAGACACTAAAGGTTCCAACTCTCGACTAAGAAAGAAACTTTTATTTACTAGGCATTATACGTCCGTTACTGTTGAGCCAATAGAGGGAAATAGGATGATAGAAAACTAAGGCTTGCCGCTTGGGTACGGTTGTTAGTAGCGACCTTTCCAAAGGGCGACCCATAGAGCTGTCACACATTTCCTTTTCTCCGCTTATATTGGTATCGAGATATTCTTTCGTTGGGAGCGGTCATGTTTCGAAAGTGCTTGAACCACTAGTTGTAAACAAGCTAAGAGCATTGAAAACCGTAACAATAATTTGCAAGGTCGAATTGACGTCGCACTTCCCAATAAGTTGAATTCCACTTCAAGACGAAGGCATCGCCACACCCTTCTGTCTCTTACTACATTGTAAAAAGTTAGGTTCACCTTTGAATGCTTAGGCGTACATAGCCCCGACACAGTGGTGGTACGCTTTAACGTTCTAATCTCAATAATTTTTTGCGTTCAAATTTGAACAGAAAACTAGCATTCAAAATTAAACGCTCAACCATAGGCGTTTTGAGCACGAAACCGTTCAAATTTAATTGCAAAATTAAACGTTTAATATTGCAGGTTTTTGCAATCATTATTGAGCAACATCGGAGATTTTGGTCAAGCGTTCATATTCAATTTCTTACGTTCCAAATTGAGCAGTTAACCATTTAGTAATACATGGTGGACAAGCATTTGATGAATCATTGTAATTTAACAGTTAAAGCATTCAATTTTGAATAGAGAAATTTCATTTCTAATTTCATTTCTAATTTCATTATTGAGTGCCATACTATATTAAATGTAGACACAAATCTAATGTGTCTAAAGCTTGTACATCTTTGAACTTGGAGCTTATAAACATTGATCGTGGTGTTAAATATTAATTCAATTACATGAAGAGAGACTGCACTTAAGGAAAGTGTTCATTATCAAGTTCTCTCCGATTGTAACGGAGTATGAATTACATTATGAATGGATTTGAAGGCCTATGCAAATATAAGAGAAAGGTGATATACTCCAAAATCAGGGATAGATAGACTTTTTTAAGACGGAATAAACAATGTTTGGCCTTTACTTCAGTCCGACTCATGGACGAGTATATAGCCCCTTCCTTCAACTCGTATCCAAAAAATTAAATTATCTTATTGGCTCACTAAAGCTACGTATTGGTGACGTTGCTGACAAGGAGGGCCAAAAATACGTAATTCCTGTTTACCTCTGTCGCTATGACTACGACCCCTCTTGCGTTGTACCATAGCCCACTCCATCACGCGCGTCACGACGCAAGGCACTCGCGCTAAAGCGGGAGCGCGGATCGAGTGGGCTATGGTTGTACAGATAAGCGTCATCACAGGGGCTCAAAATGGAGCCGTCTAAATGCGAGGGTCCGGTAATTATTCGGGAATTGTTTTTAATATGAATTAAGAAGGTAGTTATAGGTAGTTAATGAATTTGGTGCCGGTGTTTTGGATTTGGAGTACATCTGTAAGGGTGAAAAGTGTTCGCTAATTTTTTCTTAAGCCAAGCATGTCTACTATTCTCATCATTTTCTAAACGAATTTGATGAAGTTTACCAAGGCTTAGTGAATGGGCAGGAGTTTTGTGAGCTTAGTGTTTGGTTAAAACCTGTTCGTGCTATAATATCTATGAAGACTTTTACTCAATTCTAACTCCCTTTTAATTTTTCTTGGGTCTTCACCGTTTTTTTTCACTTGCAAGCCTTATGTCTTGCGTAACTTCCATTTTTAAACAATGTTATTTCAAAAATTACAATCCGAGCCCGTTCCAACTTGGCAGACGACGGGGCAGACAACGTTTATTTGACCGGGATATACATACAACGCCATAACGAAAATAAGACCCGCCTCTTCTTTTATATCCCTCTGTCACGGGTAAGAGGGTCGTGGACTTGGACGCGCACCCGAATAACCCTGTTACCCATTCCGTCTTAGAAAAGTCTATCTATCTCTGCCAAAATCCATATCATTTCCTTTGATATTATTGTAGAATGATGTTCATACAGACAAATATATTTAAAGGAAAAGAACACCTTTCCTAAAATTTGGTCTTAAACGAAAGGGTATAGTTTAATAAAGATGAGAAAAACGTTAAAAAATTTCGCTTACCCAAAATTACGAATTATGGTTAATTAAAGCAACCTAAACTCCTCGAATCCATTTTTAAAAAATGAAACCAAGAAGTGACGTTCCTGGTTTCTATTCGTCTATTGGATAAAATTGAAAAACAATCTTTGCACTGCGTTTTAGTCACATGGGTAAACATTGCAAACGTCTGTTCGCCATCAGCACTCAACCGATGCAAGGCTTAGAGAAGGTATGTCCTTAATGTATCTGGTTTAAAATTCAAATTGTCATTCATATTTAAATGATCTCAGATAAAGTCACTTCGATTCAGCACCACAATCAGAGAGTTAAATCTAAGACGGGTATCCTATTAAGATTACTCAATTTAAATTACAATAAATTAAAATTTGAACTAGCGTGAAAGACAAAGCGAAACCTAGAAAGGATAAGGCATAGGCCTAGGGAAACTAAACTGAATTAAGTTTGTCAGTGATTAATTTCAATAAATATCGCAGTAGTAGGAAAGTGAGAGCTCAAAATCATTAGGAGGTGGGAAAAGAGGTGTTTTTGAGGAGGAATTGAGGCGACCCAAAAAACCCATGTTAAAATCCCATAGGGTTTAACATGGGTGAGAGTTCAAAATCAAAAAGCGGCGGGCTTCAGTTAAAGCCAACACTGGTGGTTTTTTTATCAAGTTTTAAGATAAGATAACGCGATTCTAAAGAAGAAAAATGTTCTTTCGAAAGTGTTGTTACAGATAAATCAAAGACTTCATATCGTGCCATATTTAACCGTAACGTGAAATTAATCGAAAACAACAGGTTTTTTGGGTAACTATAGATAACCCTTAGCTGAAATAACAAAATACGCGAGTTATTCTTTCAGCCTAAATGTTTTCCTATTTAACATAAACATTACAATATCACTATACTACACTAATAGGCTCCAAATACAAAATTTTAGGGTAAGGAATGTGTCAAAATGTAACTTTTCCATTTAAATTTTAATATATCATTAACATAGTTCACCAGCAACAATTTAATCTGGCAACATTCAATGTAATAATGTTGCCAATAGAACCAGTGCCTCTAGCCCATAACTAAGCCACATCGCTAGCCATCTCTCCCTATCCCTAATTCAATAAATTTTCTTCTTCTGAAATATCACCTAGCATACCAGTCAAGTGGTGGTTAGTCTTGGAATTTGGGCCTCAAATTACAACCTCTAATCTGTTTGGTACACATCAACGTCAACGTAAATGTTCAATGTGATTACCATTGTGGTGCAGGCACTCTTCATCTGTTCATGTCTCGCAATAACTTTACAAGCAACGAACTCATGACGCAGGAAGTCCAAGTAAATGCCTTCAGAGGTTTTCTTATCAAGAAAAAGGGTCTGATAATTTGGTTTCCTCTTAAGAATGCCCACCCAAAAATGCACGTTATGAAGGTTTAAGGTACCATCCCTAAATAGCCTCAAAATAATGGATCGGCTTCAATTAGTTCACGTAAAGGTTTTGCCGTCTTGGGTAATCCTCGTAAACATCATGTTCAATTTGCCCTGGTTTGAATACACTGGCATTTTTCTAAGAGACAAGACTAACAAATTAAATTCGATCCTAACTGCTACGTAACGACGATTACTTTTCACTACGGCCTTTTTTCTCGGTTCCACAGACAACTCGGACCTTCTTCAAAGTTATTCCCAAAGAAACCTTTATGTTTTCCCTATTTTGTCCAAAGTTCAAGGTTAGGAGTGTTTAAAAATTGGTCAACCATTATTACAATGGTTTTTAGCCACATCGTAGTATACGATGAGGCTTTTAGTTTGACCCGAGCCGTAGTAGTAGTAGTAGTAGTAGTAGTAGTAGTAGTAGTACCAGTAGTAGTCGTGGCCGGAGTTTTCGCTTTCGTTATCGTCAGATTTTAGCTTAAAAGGAACTTTATAATACCACAACCCACCCATAGGGGTAACTGGGCACGGTTAGAGATTTAATTTTAATTAAAAATTTTTCAGATCCCAGCCGGGAATTAAACCCGGGCCTCTCACGCAGTAAACAGAAATTCTACCACTGAGCTATAGAGACTTGATAGAAACCCCGAGTTTTTTACTATTTATTTTTATCTCTAAAATGTCGGGGTGATGTGGGGTGGGGTACCTCTTAATCTGTGGGGTCGGATACTTATGAATTTGTATGTTTGGGGTTTTTAGCCTTATCGTATCTTTGGGGTCGTATACTCCACCAGACTTCATTAATTAAAAAGGAAAGTGGCGAATTTAATTCTTAAATGAACTTGTATCTTTGGGGTCGGATACTTTTGAATTTGTATCTTTGGGGTCGGATACTTTTGAATTTGTATCTTTGGGGTCGGATACTTCTGAATTTGTATCTTTGGGGTCGGATACTTCTGAACTTGTATCTTTGGGGTCGGATACTTTTGAATTTGTATCTTTGGGGTCGGATACTTTTGAATTTGTATCTTTGGGGTCGGATATTTCTGAATCTGTATCTTTGGGGTCGGATACTTCTGAATCTGTATCTTTGGGGTCGGATACTTCTGAATTTGTATCTTTGGGGTCGGATACTTCTGAATTTGTATCTTTGGGGTCGGATATTTCTGAATTTGTATCTTTGGGGTCGGATACTTCTGAACTTGTATCTTTGGGGTCGGATATTTCTGAATTGGTATCTTTGGGGTCGGATACTTCTGAATTTGTATCTTTCTTCTCGTTCGGTAGCTTTGGCGGTTAATTAAAATGTGTCTCAAGAGTCGAGGATGGGGGCGTGGGGGAGGGTACCTCTCTATCTGTGGGGTCGGATACTTTTGAATTTTTATCTGTGGGGTCGGACACTTCTGATTTTTTTCTTTTAGGTTTTTAGCCACATCGTAAGATGTGAGCTATTAGTTTCACTGGGGATGGAAGTGGGAGTTGCCGTTGGCGTTGTGGTGGCCGTGGGTGTGTTCGTCCTCCCTCGTAATACATTATAGTTAATAATAAAAAAAAACTTTAATGATTCAAATAAAAAATATTAGATTTGCATTTAATTGAACAACATAAAATTAATTATGTAATAGAAAAATTTAAACATTGTAGTTTTATTTTAATATTGTAGTTCAACTTGGTTTAAATAGATGTCGCTGTGTAAGTTGCCCTGACACTATCTCCCCGATTTCAAAATTTCAAAGAAATCGAGGGGAATTTTTAAGAAGCAAAAGCAAGTAAATACCGACGTTATATATAGAATGGTGTTTATTATTAGAATTTACGTGCATTTTTCCTCAATTCGAGAAGAATTTAAAAGAAAGTCCGAGCGGGCGAGAATTCTACAAGCGCGCTTTGGAAGTTTTTTAGTTTCTTCACAGCTACAAGGTATCGATGGGATGGGACTAATAGTTTTACCTGATTAGTAGTGGTAGTAGTAGTAGTATTAGTAATTTAGTAACGGGCGTTGGCGATATTTGATTCTCTTTGCCAGCAGCCATTGAAAAATTATTCCCTCTGACCGGTATATTAGGGGATATTTCACTAGAAGTGTATTTATTGTAGTAGGGATAGCGAGAGTACGTAAACGATGTGGCTTAATTATGGGCTAGACCATCTTGTTTACAGTATTTGTGCCTTTTTAACAGGCGTATTGTTACAATTGTTACACTACAGACCTTGTATTTCTAATGAGACCGGCAATACCGCAACCAAAGCCGAAACTGAGCCGAAAAACCAGGATGGTAATTGTTTGGACCTATCGGGTCAGGACATTGGAGGACCAAACATACCGCTGTGTCACGTGTCGAACGTTAAAGCGACCTTCACCATTATACACACCATGACCTGCTCAAGCTGGCAATCTTTGAAAACTCAACTTTGAGTTGATATACAGCTTCTTTCAGTGTGGCAGCTAAGTAGTAGAATTACAGTAGTTAGTCTCGTTTCCTAGCAAAATGCCAACCTGTTCTAACTAGGACAAATTGGACAGCACGTTTATTTTCGGCGGTAACGTTCAACTAAAGGCAGTGCTTTATGCCGAACGGTCTCCACACCGACAGCATTCGGGTGCGAGCACCTTCGTGATTTCGGTAGTGCAAGATCGTGAACGTAGAAGAGACTGTATAGTCTGTAATGAGGATAGAGACTTTGACGTCGTAGAAAGTTTTGAAGCCTATCTCATGCTAGTATAGAGCGCTGGAATAAGAAGTTGCACTAAGCCATTCTACTGTTTGTGCCAGTTTACAAGGGCATTACTACCGGCATTATCATACCCCCCTACATGATAAATTAGTTTGAGCAAAATAAGTTATTCATCATAATTTCTTGAACATCAGTCTTCTCAGAAACTTGCTACAGATTTAAACGTTTTTGGTGCAAACTTCAAAATTTGTCAAGCCAGCCTTAATTAAAAATATTCCCGTCAAGGTGCTTTCAAGTTAGTAATCATCGACACGAAATACCTTCAAAATAATTAATTTCATGATAAAATGTTTTCGGAAAATGTAATTGTTCTTGAAAAAGCGTAGATAAGTAATTTTTTCAATTAATTAGAGGGAATGGATCGATTAACAGTAAAATCAGTTGATCGAATTTAATATTGATTAAGGATTAAATGGATAAAAATAACTAAAACAATTGTAATATCTGAAACTTCAGTCAAATGATAAACCTAACACATATCGTTTGTTTTTTCGGCCTTAGTCTAACCAAGACTTTTTTATATATCTTTCACTTCAGTCTTAATGTAATTATAATTTGAACAAATTTATTGTTGCTTTACCGTCATACATTAGGGTTGATCTATTTCTAATTGCTTAAAGAAGTACTTAATTATCGTTAATTACATTTAACTTATATCCAATAACATTGATTTCGATAAGCATATAATGTTTACTTTATTTATGAAAGAAGTTTAAAAACGACGGTATTTGAAATATGAAAGAATACTGGAGAATATGCCTGAATGCAACAAAATATTTTAAAGCACAGTCCTACGATTAGTCTTAGAACCTGGGCCTCAAATTGCAACCTCTAAACTGTTTGGCAAACAGTTCAACGCAAATATTCGAAGTGTCTACCATTGTGGTTGAGGCACTCTTCCAGACGACTGTCCATGTCTAGCAATACATTTGCAAGCAGTAAAGTCATGACGCATGGTAAGACTAATGGTATTGCCGTCTTAGGAAATCCTCGTCCGTTAAGGCTTGATGTAGGGGGGTATGATAATGCGGTAGTAATGCCCCTTGTAAACTGGCACAACAGTAGAATGGCTTAGTGCAACCTTCTTGTTCCACCGCTCTATACTAGCATGAGATAGGCTTCAAAACTTTCTACGACGTCCAAGTCTCTATCCTCATTACAGACTATACAGTCTCTTCTACGTTCACGATCTTGCACTACCGAAATCACGAAGGTGCTCGCACCCGAATGCTGTCGGTGTGGAGACCGTTCGGCATAAAGCACTGCCTTTAGTTGAACGTTACCGCCCAAAATAAACGTGCTGTCCAATTTGTCCTAGTTAGAACAGGTTGGCATTTTGCTAGGAACGAGACTAACTACTGTAATTCTACTACTAGCTGCTACACTGAAACAAGCTGTATATCAACTCAAAGTTGAGTTTTCAAAGATTGCCAGCTTGAGTAGGTCATGGTGTGTATAATGGTGAAGGTCGCTTTAACGTTCGACACGTGACACAGCGGTATGTTGGTCCTCCAATGTCCTGACCCGATAGGTCCAAACATTACCATCCTGGTTTTTCGGCTCAGTTTCGGCTTTGGTTGCGGTATTGCCGTCTCATTAGAATACACAGGTCTGTAGTGTAACATTGTAACAATACGCCTGTTAAAAAGGCACAAATACTGTAAAAAACCATTGTAATAATGGTTGGCCAATTTTTAACACTCCTACCTTAAACTTTGGACAAAATAGGGAAAACATAAAGGTTTCCTTCTGGGAATAACTTTGAAGAAGGTCCGAGTTGTCTGTGGAACCGAGAAAAAGGCCGTAGTGAAAAGTAATCGTCGTTACGTAGCAGTTAGGATCGAATGTAATTTGTTAGTCAGTCTTGTCTCTTAGAAAAATGCCAGTGTATTCAAACCAGGGCAAATTGAACATGATGTTTACGAGGATTACCCGACCGGCAAAACTTTACGTGAACTAATTGAAGCCGATCCATTATTTTTGGGGATTTAGGGATGATACCTTAAACCTTCATACCGTGCATTTTTGAGTGGCATTCTTAAGAGGAAACCAAATTATCAGACCCTTTTTCTTGATAAGAAAACCTCTGAAGGCATTTACTTGGACTTCCTGCGTCATGAGTTCGTTGCTTGTAAAGTTATTGCGA
>JAEQBA010002014.1:0-35249 GCA_019434445.1 Phalangium opilio
ATATTGCAAAGATATTTCCCAAGTAAATTGCAAAGATAATTTCCAAAGACATTTCCAAGAAAATTCCAAAGACATTTCCCAAGAAAATTCCAAAGACATTTCCCAAGAAAATTCCAAAGACATTTCCCAAGAAAATTCCAAAGATATTTCCCCCAAGAAAATTCCAAAGATATTTCCCAAGAAAATTCCAAAGATATTTCCCAAGAAAATTCCAAAGATATTTCCAAATTAATTTCCAAAGAAAAAGAGGCCAATATTCCCCAATTTTCCTAAAGAACGCCTTAAGGATTTCCAAAGAAATTTCCCAGAAATTTTCTTAAGAGTTCTTAAGAAGATTTTTGTAAGGGTTGTTCAACAACTGTAGAAAACCGGCCTGCAGCCTGGACTGAAGGACTCCTAGTAGCTCTCTTTGACCATGAGTCACTACCCAAAATATATTTTCTGAGAATTTGGCACGAAAGCTTACAGTAGACTGATTGACAGCTATAATAGCCGTGAATCTCGTGTGCTAAAGTAAGAGGTATGGGCTATAGAACTGTTAGTTACCTAGGCAAGAACGAAATGTGTGAGATGAATAGTATTGGCACCTATGTTTTCTTGAAATATAGAGTCAAGTACATTCAAAGGCTGAGAGCTGCCATTACTCTATGGTAAAACCTTTGAAAAATATTTTTGAAATTTTAGGATCTTCCTTAGAAAATAGGTTCTCTCCGTTTACCAACCATTTCCAAACTAATATGTATATCAATTTAACCACTTCCGTTCCATATTAGTTTTTACTCCGTGTGGTGACGTAACAACCAATGAAGTAATGCGCTCTTACCCAGTTGGATAGTTTGTTAGTATAAGGCATGCGAAAAGGCAGTGCACGCGACTCGGTGGATATTTTTTTTATATTTTATTGATGCTTTGTTTTAGTTTTTTGTTACAATTATGTGAGGCATCTTCCCAATGTGCCACATGAGCAATATTGCTCGTGCGTGGCTGGGAGCAGTAGCTTAAAAAAATTACCTTATTTAATTTATATATATAACAAAACTATTTCGAATACTGGGTTAGTAGACTCCGTTTAAGAGTACAATTTTAAATGAATTTGTTTAAATTATCTAATCCAAAGAATTATCCAAGAAGTTACTAATTTTTTAAATATTTGTGACGTTGTGCATTTTTTTATATGGATATCAATTTGGTTATATAATTTTGGTCCCAAGTATTTGACATGTTTTTGTCCCAAAAACTTGTTTATTTTGTCTTCTAATATGTTGAGATTTTCAATATTCCTAGTATTATAAGTTATATTTGGTGGAAGAATAGAATCTCTTATTGAAAAGGTATATATTAAAATGGTTTTGCATATATTTGTCTAACTGATAATACTTTGAAATCTGCATATAAAACTAATTGTGATTCCATATAATTTCTTTTTAGGCAAATTCCCAGAATTTTTCTTTGTAATATTTCTAATCGTTCAATAAATATACCATACGTTCCGCCCCAACCTATAATACCATACGATACCACTGATTGTACAATTGCACAGTAAACATTTCTTAACCATGGCAATGATAGAAAATTGCGTAATTCATAGAATCTTAGTAAACACATTCTAAGTTTTTAGCTACACTTAAAATATGACTATTCCATTTAAGATGTTCATCTACAATTGTACCAAGTTATTTAATTTCAGATACCCTATCAAGTTTCAAACAGCCATTATCACACTTTATACAATGTTTATCTTTATGAATTAAGAGATTGTGATTAATTTCAGGAGTAGGTCTAGCCGAAAAACATAAATATTTAGTCTTTTCTGTATTTAATGTCAGAAGATTATTATTCAGCATGTCATACACCCTCATCAATCCAGACTGGGCCTTCGCGTAAGTCTCCTCCCAAGTATTTCCAAAGAAAAGTAAAGTACTGTCATCAGCGAAAGATAACATTCTTCCATTTATACTGATTTCACATAGGTCATTAATATAGACTAAAATCAATAGTGGACCGACAACTGTACCTTGGGGGATTCCGAAGGTTAATAATTCGGGATCACTGATTACGTTATTTATTTTAACGAAGGTGTATCGGTCTGACAAATAACCCCTGAGACAATTTAGCGGTAATACTCTAATCCCTGCACGTTCTAATTTTATTAACAGTTTTGCGTGCGATACTGTATCAAAAGCCTTTTTAAGGTCCAAGAACACACCTAAAGCCTTTTTGTTCTTATCGATGGCCGAATACAATTCCCGTGTCAAATCCAAGATGGCATCATTGGTACTTAAACCTGATCTAAATCCGTATTGATTTTTGGAGAAATAATTACATTTTTCTAGGAACTTGACTTGTTGATTTTTTATATATTTTTCTATTATTTTCGCTATATTTCTCAACAATGATATGGGTCTATAGTTTCCTAAAACCTTTTTATCTCCGAATTGATGGACTGGTTTAATAATAGCTTTTTTAAAACCGTGGGGAAGGTCCCTGTAGATAATGAAAGGTTAATAATATGAGTCAAAGGCAGAGAAATGTAGTGCTTTAGGAGCTTAAGGGTTTTGACATTAATTTTATCGTGGCCACTTGAGTTGAGATTTTTCAATTCATTGATAAATTTTTCGACATCCTTTCGTGTTATTGGTACAAAAAAGGCTTTTATCGTTATTTTTCAAATTGCTACCAGAGGATTGAATTAAACTTTGGATATTTGAGGCTAGACGAGAGCCTACCGTTGCGAAGTATTTATTATATGAGTTAGCCATTTCTTTAGGATTATTTTTTAGTGTTAAAATTTTATCTTCATGTTTGATTTCCTCTACCAAGTTCATCTTATTAGATTTTTTTGTTGTTTCATTAATTATTTTCCAGACGTACTTTGGATCATTATTAGCTTGGGAAATCTTATCTTTCAAATAATCATATTTTACGATCCTAATTAATGAGTAAAGCTTGTTTCTATATAGTTTAGCGAATTTCTTAAGATTGTCATTAAATGGTTGGTTTATCACTTTATTAGCTAATTCATCTCGTTTTCTTATTGAAACTATTAACGCCGTGGTTATCCACGGTTTTGACTTTTGTTTTCTATGTGAATAAGAAACAGGATATTCTACTGTGGCTGCGCACAAATGCTTTTGCAAGATACCAACAAAATGTTCAGATGCTAAGTTACAATCATTCTCGCAAAGTACAATATATTACAATCGTTTGAAATCGTAAAGCGCACTGGTAAAAGTAACAGCTTTGATAGTTCATAAATCGTGGCACGATAACGGTTTTGAAGTTCAAAATAAAGCTCGGGTTCTAAATGGAATTATGAAACATGACTTATAAGAGTTTGTAGAAGTTTAGGATCATTTTTAAGCTCGTTATAGAAAAAAATAATTTCGCATTTTTTGATAGTCCCGTATGAGTATATATTGTCCCTGTCTTCCAACAGTCGTACACCAGAGCCAGTTCGCGTATACATATACATATATAGACAGCCTTCCCTCTGGGAGACCATTCGTTTTGGTGGGGTTACTATCCAAATTACATAGACATCGGGAACATCTTCAATAGACCATGGATTTGGTTTTTGGGCAAACGAAATTCTGAAATTAGTTACTGTAAGGTTTTATTTCTGGTTGTGTTGATTTTCTACGATTTACGGAAAGAGAAAAAATGTATGCTAAACTATAAATGGCACCTTATAGTGTCGTGGTCACTGTATTTCGCGTGTGTTGAATTGGGCAGGGAATTCTCAAGTTTACGTGGCACTCTTTGTAAATTTATAGTGTATACGATCCACTTAAATCCATCCTTAGATCGTTGTTGGGTGATGTACAACCTTAGCAAATTGGAAACCACAAGGAGTAGTGCAAAACTATTTTTGCCCTTGTTTCCATCCATTCCCGATCCGAATATATTAGTAGGGAAACCATCCATTCCCATTCTGGATGGTCACCACGGTAAATGATATTTACCGGTTCCATGCAGCTCTCTAGCCCGGAGGCATATAATGATGTTAAGACGAGTATGCAGATGCAGTTAACATCCTGAACTATAGAATCAGATTGGTTTATATCACAACTGAATTTATTTAAGGCTTACGACGCTGAATTCGATCAAGATGTGGACTTGACTAATCTGTAAAAAATCGAGGATAAAATGATTGTTAAAGTCATTCGAAAAATAAACACGGTTTGAATTTTTGAGAAGATTAATCCCAGAGTCGAGGTTAAGAGCTAACTATTTTATAGACGCCATCAGAAGACAGCCCTTCAGCTGGTAAAAAAATTAGATCTGAAAATGATGTTGATAAAATGGTTAGGAGCCACTCTTCTTTTAAAAAGATATGTTCTCAAAAACTGGGAACTGATGGGCTTTTCCATTCAGTGATTCACTTTCGACATTTAGGAACAATATATCATATTTTATTTTAGCGGTTTAAAAGTTTAATAACTTTAAGAAATTACACGTTATGTTGAGGATATCCACTCAGCTATCCGTGAGGACTGCGCAGATTAGTCGTGGGATATTCACGAAAACGAATTTTACTATATTTGTAATAGAATAACACTCGACCATTATACTTTAACAATGAGAATACTCGAGGGGCTAACCATTAGTGAAATCATGCAGCTGTACTAATTAATGAAAATGAAACTAATTCTTAAGTACAAACTACAAAGCGAGTCACTCTTTGGAAAATACAAACCTTTGAAGCCTTATCCCTTCTTCTGTAAGGTTTTTAAAAGGGGTACAGCCTTAAATTGTATGGTCTATCAAATTCCCTGAAGTTCCGACAGCCTCATAAAATGGATTATTAAAGGTCATGGATTTTTTATAGGATGAAACAGAAATGTCAGAAGTTACAGCTCTTCCTTTTATGGAAAAACAGGAGACAAGGTAAATCTATTTAGATTTATCTCTAAATAATTTAGATTAATTAAACAGCTTTCGCAAGCCTTTTAAACTTCGATGTGGTGAAGAGCAATTATATTAATTACAAAATGATGGTATCACGAAAATTTAAAGAGAATAAAATGATTGTTTTACTTGACAGTGTTGTGATGCATACTGAAATGTTCAACCTAGAGAACATTAATACTGTAAGCAGAACAAAATTTACGTTAGAATACAAGCTCCCCGCCATCCCTATGGTCTTAGTTCAGAAAGAGAAATATGTTTACGCAACGGAAAAGGAGAAGCGACGTACTAATAGGGAAATTGAGAATATCCTTTACCATGATTTCATTAACAAGTATAACTCAGTGTAAGTACAAGACAGATAATATGGTTACAACGAAGTTAAAACGACTATGTTTTATGTCTAACTATCCACCATCTCACACTCACGTGGCAGCGAAGCTTGTTGATGAAATTTCATACTTAGGAAACGTGGTAAGGAGCTGACAGAAAATTTAAAGTTTGAAACTTGGGTAATATGTTGTAAACTATTGAGTTGCACCAGAAATGCTAGAAACAATTCGAGTGAAGGTATAACTGTTGAATTCTTTTAAAAATAAATCTAGGGTTAATCAATCTTCCAAGTAGTGGGGATGAACAATGAAAGACTGCACAAAATCTATTATGCCCATGTGGGGTTCAATTGCGATGGATATAGTGTAGTAGAAACGTAACTTAACCTTGTACATAGGTTCCGTAGCACTTGAACCCCCATTTGCCATCAAATGTATTTTTTTATTGCTCTACGTTCAAAAACAAGCTGGTGCATGTAATGTAGACTAGAATCCTAACAATGTATTTAAAGGGAGAATGAAATGGTTAGACAACCATTTTTAATCGATTTATAGTGATAAATAACATCAAATATTGTTGACAATGTTACCTAATAATTTCTCTTTATTAGGCTTGTACACTTTTGTAACTTTGATCGACTCTGGATTTTAAATTAGTATTATAACTATTTCATCGTTAGGGTACCTGGACTGCATTAATAAGAAATAAATTCAAAAATAGTAGAAAACGTATGCATGGAAATAAGAGTGTTCAAAAAGCCAAGGTACTGTACGGAAGAACAAGGGAGCAAATAGAATTGCAAAAATCTCAGCTTGAGAAAGATAAGGAAGCCAGAGAACAAGATGCAAAGAAGGGAGACACTAGCAAATCTGGTGATAAAACTCCTGATCCGTTTCTTCAAGATGAGCATGAAGATACTTCTAATAACGACGTGGAAATGGAAAATATGACACAGAAGAGTCCGTCAAAGGAGATTGATGTAATCGAAGAGGAAGTATCTGCTAGTATTTCAACTAGTGATAAGTTCCAGACAGTAAAAAACCAGAGGCCAGACGTGTAACCCGTTTTAAGGTATTGTTCAGCAATGTTATTACAGGGGGCTCAAGGAGAATGTTGAAAATTAAATCGGCATTTCAAAAACTCGTTTAGTGCCAACAATTGAACCATGGCGTAAATAGATCATCCGTTTAACGCGTATTTAAGGAAAAACAATATCGACCCATAATGACGTAATGGTACTTTTCTTTGATTAGAATTTTCTTCATACCAATGTTAAGTTTTGATTAATTCATAAAAGAAATAGACTTGATGGCTGGTAAGGGTAATGCGAAGTCACTCATCTCCCATTCCTGCCGTTATTTGACTGCTGATTCTAAGTCAAAGAATGTAGCAAAAATCAGAATTAGTTATGATTTATTATATCACGATGAGTATTAACATTATCCTTTAAATTTTATCATTACGTAATTGAAGTGAAAAGTAATTGAAAATCACTGTAATAAAAAAGGAGTTTTTAAATGCAGGTAAATACATCATTTGAGGATGAAAAGAGCCTAGAGCAGCATAAAAAGCACATGAAAGAAGAACTTAAAAAAGAATTATTGACTCCCAACTAATTAATTCAAAAATGGCAAGAACATTCGAAGATCGTGCCTCAAAACTGCAACGGGGTATTCCGGTTATGGACATTATAGAAGAGCATCCTGCCTTATGCGACGTTAAACAAATAATAGCGCACGTCATCATTAGGAATTAATTTATATCCCAAAGTTTAGAGCCCTACCCTGAGAAATATTTTTTGTGCTCAAACTGAATTATATTTCATAAATACAATTTTCGAATTTTCAGTTTTTTCTGGAATTTCAACGAATTAAAAACATAGATGTTCGCAAAGAACTCCTTGAGTCGCACCGAAAGTATGGAGAGAAGATTTGGAGGCTGGCACCAACTTCAACGAAAGAGCTTAAAAACACTATCAAAAACCAAATTAGCGAAGAAAGTGACTTAAGCGAGAAAAAACGTAAGCAACATTAAAGATGAAAAAATTAACTCTTTAGAAAAAAGAATAAGTGGATCACTTTTACTGATTCCAAGCTTGTATAATGAGAAGTACAACCGCATGTTTTTGAAGGCGGAAAATGCCGATGAAATTGACGTCGACGAAAACTCAATTTTAGGTAGCGAGACGTACGAGTTGCACGTTGATAGAGTAAAAGTACTGGTGGCAAACGAGTTGTCATCAGCAATTTTAGCGTGGTTTTCCTCTATCTGGATATTTAATTTTCAGTATTTGGACGGTCTTCTGAAAACCTCAACTTAATGCTTAATGTTACCAAGCCAAGAACAAACGCAGTTAAGACAATTTTGTCAAAATTTACCATGAAGTAAAATTTCAATAAAGAAAACGATTTTTTAAGCGGATACTAGAAGTTTCACGAGAAACATTATTTACAGTAACTTATCACATAGTCTCAAAAATGATAGTAGTCTTGGGCCCTGTATATGCTACAGTTTAATTTTTATCCCCTTGTTTTTCATGCTTTTTGAATTCAAATTTTAGCGGAACACTGGAAGATAACTACCTGCTCCAATGAAACCACAATCTAGTAAGGGTATGATTCATAAACTAGGGAATTAGTTCACCTATATCGTGAAATGCGTCTCATCGATCTGTGGATAGAACTACACCGCATGGGGAGTAAATTAACTCAGGATGGGAAATAAATTAACACCGCATGGGGAGTACAGCAACTCCGCTCGGGGAATAATGCGACTCCGCTCGGGGAATAATGCGACTCCGCTCGGGGAATAATGCGACTCCGCTCTTCGTATTCTTTAATCAGGGTCACCAGTTGTTCTTTGAAAATAATACAACCATTGTATAGTGATTGTTCCCTCCAATTTGAAAACGTAAAAATGTTTTATTAACAATAAATTATTTTTGTAAAAATTCATGGTAGACAACATACAGCTTTTCAATGCTCAAGGCTTTGGGTCTATGATGAATAATGACATGTACCCTATAAAGTTTAATTAAATCTAGAATTGCATGCACGAAACACAGTTATTGACACTATAGTAGCTGTTTTCCTTTTCTGTTTTTTTTCTGTTTTTTTTTAAAGACTAGGACTGTTTCAGCCTAATTATTCCGTTTCCTATTTTACTGATCAGTTAATTCTAAACGTAATGCCCCCGGAAGTCTTACTAAGCGAAATCTTATCACAGGAAGGTCTCTAACAGCTCCTTGAACGGCTGGATCTACAACTCGTTGTTGAACTGCGGCATTTAATGCAACTGCAGGTGCGTCAACATGAGCTACAGGAAAGGGGCCAACTGCTTTTTGGGTCTCCACGAAATATTTTGGCGATCTTCATCAATTTCACCTTGAGGACCCGGATAAACGCAATACGCGGCATGTCTAAAAAAATATGGACATGTTCATTGAACTGATATGTTGCACGGATAATTCACCTGTTGTTCAGAAAGTCGTTTTGATTTCTAACTGTCCTTATCACATTTCCTCGCGTAGTTAAGTCTTTTTAATCCTTCAAGTGGCTATCCTCAAGAAATATAAGATGCTCTGAAATAAAAATAATTAGATGTTAACGAAAGGTAAAACTGTATGAGTAATTTAGTGCCTAACAAGATGATGCTTTTTTACCTAAATAATTCTAAAACAATGGTTGGTTACCAACGATAGCTTTGTTCAATTGCGCGAATACAATGTCTCCTTAAATGCTGCCCTTGGTCGATACTCGCAGCTGGTAGTAGTGGCAGATCCATCAAAATTTCATTATCTTCTTGGGACTGTCATGTAGAGCATTTTCCATTGGTATGTCCCGTCTGTACTGTACACTTCACTCAAATAAATGATTAACACATATCCTCTGGTAAATATCCTAATCGATGGAAATTAATCAAAATTAATGAAAACATATCGGGCCCACTTCAAAAAATTTAATATACGTTAATTTAATTTTATTTTTAATAATACCTGAGAATAGTGAAATCAACAGACAGAAAGTCTAGCTCCAGGGAAGAATTATCTCTACTAAAACCTACCATGACTTGTTATTTTATGTCGTTGGGCTTTCTCGTCATTGTTGAAGGCTTTAACCACTTCACTTGGCTGCCCTCTGTAATGCACCAAGTATGTTTGCTAGGAAGATATCATTCACATTGTTAATTCGACGGTTGTCGTCGAGGAAATCGTATTTTTACCTCAAATAGGGTTGACCATATCGCCATCTAGCGACGGAAAATTATCTTTCCTCCAAGACCAGAAAAGATATTCGTTCTGAAATATACTTTCCATGTAGTACCAAGAACTGAGTGGAGGATGAAAAGGCGGTCGCAGAAAAAGTGGTCGTCCAGGATATCTTTTCCCTTAATTACGAAAAATGGATGGGGTTTTATCTCAAATTCAACTGAGGGTTTCAGCGTAGATCCGCTCCCTTTAATGCCGTACTATTCTCTGAAATTATACAACTTAAAGACCAAACTGCACGGGGAATTTAGCATAAAAATTTAATTCAGTAAAGTCGTTAAAATATTTAGAGGCCAAAGTGCACGGGGAATTTAGTAAAAATAAATTAATTAAATAAAGACAATATTTTAAATGAAGCGAAGAAAGGTGGTGGAAAAACTTTATACAGGGAAACATTAAGGTACGCATGTGGTGTCTTTAACATGCAGATTATAAACAAATTAATAAGTAAACTCAGGAAATAAAAATTTATACCTTCAAGTACATGAAGAATTTTGGCTGTTCTTTAATAACTGGGGCAACTAGAAAATTATGAAGCCAATATACTAACGTATATAATAGTATGGACTGTGTTCAGATCTATGCAACATTGTACTAACAATAGTATTTGGTCATAACGTGTTAATTTTGTCTGTTTTTCATCGAATAAAATGAAAATGTGGGGAATATTTTTGATAATTCGAGACAGAATGTAATGTAATTCTGTAGACAGTAAAGACAATTTTAACTCAATATTACGATAATTTTGGTTAATTTTTGCATTTCAAAATGTGTTTTGACCTATCTTAGCTAGACCAAAATGGATATATATACTAAGCCAAATCATCTCCACGGCACCGAGCTTGGTATCCTAAGCTTGGAGCAGGTAAATCCTGCTGCCTCGAAATCGAGACTTTAACGGTCTGGAGTGGACCGAAAGTTAATTACACACTTAAATTATGCCTACATTTAAGATTAATGGAATAGTCAGATTTCATTACATGGCCTCTTTTATTTCAGGGTTATTGATTCATACACATTTTTAACACATTAAAAAAAGTGAAAAACACGTCATCTCCACATCGTAAAACTTCACGGCGGCACAAATACTCTCATAGGTGCAAGTCGAAGTCCTTGGTTTGAACACCTCGACAAATACTTCTTTTCAAAATTAAGTAATAGTCAATATTGTAGTACTATCGCGGCGATTATCCGGACATAATTCGATGCGGAACCTTCCTCCACTGCGTTCGCTTCCAGTTTGGAGCTCTATCATCCCAACTATCCATTGTCCGTCAACTAATTTACGGCCTCGATGGTACTTCATTTTGCCAATTTTGGTTTCGTCTATCTCTACCACCAAACCCTCACCCCCAATTTGGTATTCCTCCACCATCATTTTATCAATTGTCCTAATAGTTAGCTGCCACCTTTTCCAAAATATTCTCCTATTAATTAGTTGCCACCTTTTCGAAAATATTCTCCTAATAGTTAGCTGCCACCTTTTCCAAAATATTCTCCCATAAATTAGTTGCCACTTTTTCCAAAATATTCTCCTAATAGTTAGCTGCCACCTTTTCCAAAAAATTCTCCTATTAATAAGCTGCCACCTTTTCCAACATATTCTCCTAATAGTTAGCTGCCACCTTTTCCAAAATATTCTGCTATTAATTAGCTGCCACCTTTTCCAAAATATTCTCCTATTAATTAGCTGCCACCTTTTCCAAAATATTCTCCTATTAATAAGCTGCCACCTTTTCCAAAATATTCTCCTATTAATTAGCTGCCACCTTTTCCAAAACATTCTTAAATGCGTATGACCCTAATAACCCTGAAATAAAAGAGGCCATGTAATGAAATCTGACTATTCCATTAATCTTAAATGTAGGCATAATTTAAGTGTGTAATTAACTTCCGGTCCACTCCAGACCGTTAAAGCCTCGATTTCGAGGCAGCAGGATTTACCTGCTCCAAGCTTAGGATACTGAGCTCGGGGCCGTGGAGATGATTTGGCTTAGTATATATATACCCATTTTGGTCTAGCTAAGATAGGATCAAAACACATTTTGAAATGCAAAAATTAACCAAAATTATCGTAATATTGAGTTAAAATTGTCTTTACTGGCTACAGAATTACACTCTGCCTCGAATTATCAAAACATTATCCCCACATTTTCATTTTATTCGATGGAAAACAGACAAAATTAGCTTTGTCCAAATACTATTGTTAGTACAATGTTGCATAGATCTGAACACAGTCCATACTATTATCTACGTAACCATTTTAGCTGCATAATTTTCTAGTTGCCCCAGTTACTAAAGAAACCTCAGAATTTTGTGCTGAACATTTGTTGAAGGTTCTGTTGCAGGCCTCTGACGTTTGGCCTCCTCCTTTGGCCGCCTCGGCGCACTCATTGGCTGCAGCAACGATATTTTTCTTGTGGGTTAGAGGTCTTTTTCTGGCTTCCAATTGAGCTATAAGACACTTATAGTTAGTTTATAAAACCACGTTGGCGAATTTTTTATTTCCTCTTTGGCGAAGGTTTTTGAACGAAAAATCCATATTGGCGAATTAGTTTTTTACGGTAATCTACGTTGGCGAATTTTATGAAGATCTTTTTTAACATTGATTATATATAAGGCACAATGAAAATTACTTCGTCACTTTCGTTATGGATAGTTGTCAGAACTACACTAAATATTTAAGTTGGTCCAAAGGGAAAAGAACGTATAAACCTGGATATACATATTCTAAACGGAAAACAATCGGAGATACGGAATATTACTACTGTGATATGCGCAAAATTTGCAATGAGTGTATTATTTCACGCCAAGGAATCTGGTCAAATGGACTAGGGAACGCTTGGGTTGAAGGTCAACATGCATCACACGAACCAAACAAATTTAAAAACTTGGCAGAAGTGGCTGTCAGCAGGCATTGCAAATAATACCTAACGAACTAATGGGTTTTGCGGCGTACTTTGAAGATACTTATATAGGAACTAGGTGCCGTGGGCCGTTATTTCCTATTTCATTTCGCCTTTAACACGTTCGTGTTAAAGGCGAAAATGTTTATTTTTATAAATTTCAACTACTTAAAAACATCGCCAAAATGGTTTTTAATAAATTTTGTTATTCGCCAAACTGGTTTTCGTTATTTTTCTTATGTAAAAGTTGGCGAATTTAAATATTCGCCGACGTGGTTTTCGCCAATATGACCCCAAATCCCATAAACGCTTAGGGTAATAGCGATCTGTCTTGTGACATGTAAGCAATACTAAATAACTGGGGTTTGTCTTTGTCGCGCCTATTTTATTAACAGGTCGTAGTGCACAATAACCAGTCAACCAGTGTTTCAACAAAAGAAGCCATTGGTATTGGATATGTGTCACAAAAGAGAAGGAATATTTCCCATGTCTGTAACTGTTTTCATTGTGTTTTGGGATAATAACACCAATGTACAGAACAGGCTAAAATGAAACTTACAAGTTCCTGGTGCTTCACTGTTGGAGCAGCTTGCTTCTGCCTGTGGTGCAGGAACTACAGGAGCAATACAGGATTTTGAAGGGCCACTACCGGAGCCTACTATTAATAACCATTCATTTTCATTAAAGGAATAGAAAGATAATTTTTTATCGTACCAAAGATGGACGAAAAGGATGATAAAGTTGTGGAGTAGTCTATAAATGGTTGCAATATGGCATTTATCTCCACATCCAAATCCTCACTACTAATTGAATAGGAATCCCGCCATTTTAATACGGTTAACAACATTACAAGCTAAACGTAAGTTTAGTTCCACAAACCTTTCAGCCAATGGGTCCGGAGTTGATGGTGCAATGCAAGAAGACCTGTGAAAACAATGTTTTAATTGTTTCGCTCTTGATCATATAAACAATGTTCTGAGAAAAAGCACGTACGGGTCATATTGAGGAGCTGACGATGGACCTGCATCAGACTATGCAATCCAGTTACGATCAAAATCATAGGCTCGAGAGATCCCTTGCATTGAAACTTTCGGAATGAATGCGGAAATCCTCGCCTCAATGGGTAGTAGTACAATGCGCGGTTCTGGCGCATTGGTACCACCACCAGTTTTACGTCTCTCCTGAGCAAAGGTTGACGCCTTACGTACAACTCGTTTCAGGTTGGCCCACTTCTTCTTCACCTCCGCGTCCGTGTGGCGTGTGCTGCTGTTGTTGCACAGCGTTGACGCGCTCAGTGATGCGACTCCACATCTTTTTGCACCGCTCAGGGGTACAGCCATACTCGTATAAGTCCAGTGATGGAACGGCCTCCAGCTGGGTCACCAACGTTTCAATTTCGTCTTGCGAAAATGGTACCTTCTTGGACGAACTTGACATTTCTTGAAATCTCAGTGTAAATCATGAATAAAGGGTTAGAATACAACATACTGAAGTACACATTTCTAGGGACTACATTTCGCTGTGAGTGGGTTTTCTATGTGTCGTTGCGTGAATTTTCTGCAGTTTTTTGAGATTGGCCAGACTGTTGTTACGGTCCCTTGCCTATATGGCTCCCTTCTCTCTTATTCCCTTCTTCTTTAACTTCTAATTATATATTTTACAGTAAAGCATCAGCTGCAGCGCCAAAAAGTGCACCCCAACTTGTATCATTGAATGATGACGAAAACACCAAAGTATCATTGTCTATGGAATCATGGAGATAAAAATGAATTTGCCCTTTTCCTAACAGTATATGCCAGCTTTTAAAGTTTTACTATGAATTAGATTAGTCCTATTCAGTTGTATTGGCGCAAGTTTTGGAAAGTGTTATTCGCAATTTCACCAACGGGAGCAGTTATTTTCCTCTCGAAAGCTTAGGAGGGTGCAATTTCGGATAAGAAACTGTTTGTGAAGTCTGGTTTGGAATAATTATTACAAGAGGGTAATGTTATAATGGCGGACAGAGGTTTTACCATCGCAGACTGTCTCTTTGAAGAACTTCTTACTGAAGAAATAGCTAAGCTTAGAATATTTGTGGAACATACTATTGGCCGTGTAAAAAGATGGCGTATTTAAAAGCGTAAAATACCCCTACCAATGACAGGAATTTTTAGTGAACTGGTTTTTGTTGTAGGTTGTCTCTTTAACTTTCAAACGCCTGTTATAAAATATTAACATATTTGTTGGAATGTTTAAGAATCACTTTAAAAATATTACACGCATTTAACAAAAATATCACTTTGATTTATTGAGAAGTCAATTTTTTAAGGAACTCATTTTCATTTAAGGGTTCAACACTAAAAACTGTTTTTGATTAGATTGTACGTTATGTCTAAAATTGAAGGCAGTAACTTTCTAGGGACTCGTTTCTCAAAGTACTCTGGAATTAAAATTCCCCTGTGGAATTTTATTAATTGGGGCACTGTAATCGATCATTCACTTTCATTAAAAGATATTCTTTCTACTGAAATACCCTTTGGGGTCCAAACTACAAAATCACACCAAGTTTGACCCGTCACAGCCAGTTGCATTTAAACCTGCATATAGTATTTGTGCGAAGTTTATAGTTCTAAAGTCCCGTTATCCTTTCTACAACAAAAACTACTTTTCTGGTTTGGTTTTAGTTTATCCACCTCGTTAGGCGTTAAGTGTTCCATAATTTTAGGATACTTTATTTCGACTAATCCTAAAATGAGATTAGAGTCCACTTTCTTAAATAACCCATCAGGAGAACAAGCAGGCCCAACATAATTTTTGTTTTTCCAAAGGCCTGTTAATTCTACTGTAAATCATTCAGCGCTACCATCATTTAGATTATCTTCGTAGGCTTTTCTGGCTAAGGTTTCGTTCTTAATACCATAGGCCATGGCTCTTTCTTCGATGCGTTTTTCTGGCCAAAGAATTCCCTTTACTAAATTGAACATTGGTTTAAGATTGCTTCCCTTTCTTTCCATGTGTGTAAAAACCTCCCTACAACGAGATGTCGTTACTAGCTTGCATCTGACATTATGCCAAAGGTCAGAACAAGATTGTTCATGAGTGCCTGGCACCATATATGGTTTTTTTTCTAATGGGGAATCCAGACTTATATTTTCTATGAAAGAATTAACCATTTCTGATAAAACAGACTTATCTGCAAAGCCTAAATAATAATCTTCGTAGATAAAATCTAAAACCTGTTCCCACATGCTAGGAAACTTAAAATTTCCTTTACTGATGAATTTTGTAACTCGCACAAAAATCTATTGACTCTCTCATTATCTGCAGCGACCGAAATTAATTCTTCAGGACGTGGTTCAAACTGTTTCCTTGACTCCTTCTTCTCCTTTTTGTAGTCTGATTGGCTAGCATCTGTTGGGTTTCTTTTAGATCGTCTTCCCTTGTTCTACTCACATAGTTTACTAGTGCAGCTAGTAGGCTCGTAGCCAAAAACGGTTGTATAGTCCTCTAGGGCGAATAACATTGCCACAATATGATTACAGCGGCCCATAGCCGACGCTTTACATTCACAACTTGCATCAGCAACTTTTCCATCACAAGCTATCATTAGTAATCCACGATAGGTAACATCAGGGTGATATGACGACATAATCTTGGTTTTCAAGCAGTAAAATGTACCATTGACATAATCTCGCAAGTCACCCACGTGACCAGAAGCAAAGTAGATTCTTCCTTTCTTTAGGGGCTTCGAGTTATGACCGTCAGTTTCATTGTCAGAGTCTGAGACGTTGTTCTCTTTGTTTTTACTTCCAAAATCAGAAATGATTGTTACACTCTCCACCAAGTATTCATATATTTTGCCATAGTCATAATTCTTCGGTATCAAATGTCCAGGGAACTTTTTCCACCCTGCGTGTTACAGAAATAGGTATTAAAACTTTTGCGATATCTTAAACTGTAGGCTCTTAACGTTGAATGAGAAACTGCGCAGGTCGTTGCGTTTGCTCTTGTAAAATCATCCTCCTCTATGCATTTGTCTTATCAATCAGCCACTTCCCTTTATCTATACTGGAATTAATCGTACATCCGCCTTGTTGGAGTACTTTCTTTCTCAACTAGGTAGAGAGAAAGCCGAGGCTTAATCAAAGCATATTTATTATATCTACCTTTCAATTAGATCCTCTTTCCTTCCTTTCGAGTTAAGACCACGACATTGCAGCCACCGTTTTCATTGAATGACACTGTGTTTTTCTATTTCATCATGCATAAATATTGCGCCTGGAACTTCGTTTTCGTTTGTTTGTACAACAGCGAAAGGCAACGTAGACGCCAAGTTTAACAGTTAACTTACTACAAAGTTCGCCGCAACAAAAAAAAATTTTTCCGCTAAAACTTTCGCCTGAGAGTTCCGCCGGCGCAATTTCGATCGCCGCCGCTTTTAGCTAGCAGGGCTGCCAAAATATATAGTCCTCAACAGGGTGAGAAATAAGGAAAATTTTTAATTTGTTCATTTGACCAGCAGAGCCCAAGAGTTTTAATTAAAAAACTGGTCAGTGACCACTTAATATTTCTACACACTGTCAGAGCTGCACTGAAATGTCCTAGGTTTTATACACTGTTTATTTGTTTTATATGCATAAATTTCTAAATAAAAATAAGGTTAGTTTTGTAAATGTTAAAAAATTCATTAACATTGGAAGAAATTTTATTTTCATTAAAGTTAAACATATCACCACAAAAGTATCTTATACTTAAGAATGAAATATTTGCACTTTAGACTAGACATCTTTGTACTTCATTATTAATATTATTAGAGATCTTCATCAATGAGACCAATTGTATCACATTTGTTGTCAGCAAAATCGCTGTCATCATCTGATGATATAGATGCTGATTTTGTTTTCTTCTTGGTTGCTTTAGGTTTTCTTATTTTGTATCGCCTATTGACTGAATCTAGCCATAAATTTAGTGCGGGCTTACAGTCAAAATCTTCAATGGAAACATGTTCCATTTTAATTCGAATTGAATTTTCCAGATTCAAGGTGCTTAAATTTGCACTCAAAGAATTTTTTGTTATGTTACAAACGCAAAAGCCCCTTTCTGCTTCTGCAGAAGTCGGGTTTGTTACTAATAAGACATTAAATATTTTAGAAAGTAGTGGAAAACGATCTTGAAAATTGTTAACAACGTGGAAAAAAACATTGTTCATTGATTTTTTTATTTCGCTGGGAAATTCAGTGGAAACAGTCCTCTTGAAAATTCTGAACTCCTTTAAAAGACAGTTGAAGGTAACATCATTTTTACTTGCGTAGAGTGTCGCAAAATATTCCCATATGGTTTACAGTTGATCAACTCCGTGTGCATCTAAGCTATCAATGTCGGAAGGCCAAACCCTCACAACAAACACAGAAGTGGTTTTCCAAATTTTGCTGTTTTAAACAAGCATGACTAGATCATTGTGTATTTCTTTTGAAAGGCTATTTGTTTCATTTAAAAATGATTTTACATCCAAATCAAATTGAATTGTTTGTCCTTTAAACGAGACTTTCTCCTTAAGGAGCTCTTCTGTTAAAAGTTTCACCTTTATCCCACCGTCAATTCCAAGTTTTTCCACGCATTTAGCAGTTTCCATTATTTCATCATAAGCTTCGTAAAGAGATAAATTATTTTTGGCTAGACATGATGGCGGTGGCCTCTTTGAACGGTTTTTAAAATGTCAACCAGTTCTTCGAAGGCTTTCACTTCGGCAAATTCAAATTCAAATTCAAGGACTCTGCTGTCGCAATAAGAGATGCATTTTATTCAAGAAAACGGGAAAACGTGTCCAACTTGGAATTCCATCGATATTCAATATCATTGATTCGTATAAGTTTGTGCTGAGGCAATTCCAATTGCTTTTGCGTAACCACTAATCGATGTGCAGATTTTATGCTTCGTCTTATGTGACTTACGATAGCTTTCACTGTATTCTTCATGTTATTTATTTCTTCTTCTTAGATGACTTCTCTGATTATCAAATTTAGCTTATAGGTGAAGCATCCATGCAATTTCATTTTAAGCTCTTTTGTTACCGCTGCATGTACAGTCCCGGACAAAAGTTTCTGGACATTTTCATTTGGCTGCCATTTTGATCCTATTTGAGCTAGAGTAACAAAGTAGGACTTTCTAAATAGGCTTACTTCTCAAAATTATTTTAAAATTACAAATGACACTGTGGCGCTAATAGGGCGTTAGCCATAGCGGAAATAGTAAAACCCCCCGATAATGACGTTACGAAATAATGCTTCAAATGGATCCACAATGCTATCGTTGCACGCGTCTTGTCACGTAGAATCCGAAACTGTTTTCAAATTGTAAATCGGTTCAGAAAATCAAAAGTTATGACAAAAAATATGACGATCAAAAAATTGGCAAATAAGCCTAACGATTATTTATTTCTTATATATCAACTTAGCTCAGTAGTAAAACATTACGATCAGAAAAACAGGATGTTCAAGCCAAAGCATAGTTTTACTCTGAAATTATAGAAGTGAGGTTTTAAGAATTACGTTCAGTAATGTGGCGATTTATTAGTTAATTGCCTGTAGGGTTTCGATTTTAAAAGGACAATAGGGTTCCAACTTAGAAATAACGGTTTTGGATGGCTCTTTGGAAAGTAGAAATTTTGGATTTGTGCGTAGGGTAGTGTTAAGTCTGTGAATTTGGAATAATAAGCAAGTTATGATTTGCTAAAGTGGAAGGATTTTCGACATTAAAAATTTTGCAAATATTCTATAATGCGCGAAGTTTGCGTTTTGGGTTGATTTCTTCTGTGGCTTTTCTGTAGTAAATGTTTTAAGCTCTTAAAGAATAAAATATTTTGTGTAGCTTCTGGATGGGTGGGTTTTCGATGATTAATGTTTTTGTGTCTTTTCGGTAAATAATGTTTGGGTGTCGTTTCGGTATAAAATTGTTCGGTTGGATTTTGTTAGGAAATGTTTTGAGTGCTTGGAGAATAAATATCGTGGCAGAACTCCAGTTTGCAGAATAGGTGAGGTGTCTACCATGGAAATATAGCGAAGAATCGGGAATGAAGATTCACGATGACATGAATTAGAGAAGAATCTAACAACGACAAATTCTTGAAGAAGGATGCGCATATTAATTTTCATTTTGAAATGGATGGTAATCTCCGAAGATAATGGTTCGAATTATTATATTATTTAAATTAAAAAGACTCATTCGGCCTAATGGCATGAAAATATTGATATTCGAATACTCCTCCTTTTGTCTGGAAGTTTAATTTTTCCACCACTTTTGAAATTAGACAACTATCTCTTTAACTTTTAGAATGCCATATATTTTTTGTTAAATCTAAGGTTAATTATAGAACGCTGTATTTAAAAAAGTAGTCTTCAAACAATTTTAAAAAGTCATCAACATCATAATAATAATAATAATAATAATAATAATAGGGGCTGGACTTCATGAAAAGAGAAAAAATACCTTTTGTATTTTATTTCCGAGTAGGTAGGCTGACTTGTTTTTTAAGCTTGCAGCATGGCAATCACTTAATTCATCAGCCACGCCAAAGTGTATAATCACGGTAAACAAGTGCCTGCCTACTTTGGAGATGATGTTACGATTTACGTTTATTCACTAATGAAAATATTCAGGAATTTTATCATGAATGTTTGCAAAAATTTAATCATGAATATCTTTGAAAATTTGATCATGAACATTTTTAAGAATCTCATCATGAATATTTTCAAGAATCTCATCATGAATATTTTCAAGAATTTAATCATGAAAATTTAGAAAAATCAACCATGATAACTAAGAAAACATCTATCATGAATATTTAGAAAAACCCATCTTGAATATTTGAAAAAAATTCTTCATGAATATATAGAGAAAAAATGCATCATGAATACTTGAATATTTTCAAATTATAACGAATGGTTTTATAGATGTTAAGCCTAAAAGTGTCTGACCTTTCCTAGAATTCCTTAAGATTTAAATTGAAATCCCCGATGTCTTAGATTAGTGGTGTCTTTGAAATTTGAGTAACAAATGATATATAGGGCATTGTAAAACATGGGTTTCATTTATTGGTCTTCCAGTACTAATTTCTGTATTGGTATACTTACGACGGTTTATTTACTTATGCAAAAAACGCGATTCAGGATTGATTAACGTATAAACAGCTGGTAGTGTGTTCAATACCTGTTCAATACCTCGATTTACTTTTTAGAACTGAAAAATAGCTTTTAGGTTTTACCGATTCACATCGGTATACGGACTAAACACTTCCAAGACAAAGAACCCCAGGAATAATCTCCCATTACTGAAATTGTACAAAATCCCATATCCCGAGACAAAATCCCCGGTTGTTAACCTATACGTGAAAAGTGAAAAATCCCCGATAATTATCCCAATCACAGAAAAAAATACAATATCAATATAATCCGAAACACTTCAGCAATCCGGTCGTGCAATAGATCAGGCGTTGGACTATTTCTAATTAATTCGTTGACTTTCATTCAATTCAATGGAAAAAATAAGTTCAACCACTGAAAGAACACTTGTGGGAGTTTTAGAATTACTCATACCATTCACGGAGTCTCAGGAAACTCTTTGCCAAATTTCAACCTTATGTTTTGGATAAAGAATGCGCTCGAGGAAATTTGTTTTCACGCTATAGGATAGGCAACTCCCCTATCTCCGACAGCAGCTTATTCTGTATATACTCTTTTGCAGCTTCGGTTGTTAGCACGCTCAAAGCTAGGTCTCTGTGTTATGTAGCTTTGTGCGTGCTGACAAGAGACGAAGAAAAAAAAGGATTATAGATATCCGCGAGATTTTTATCTCGGACCTGTAGGCTTTAGTTTCAAATACGTGCACAGTCGTATGTAATCAATTGGTGGCAGAACTCCAGTTTGCAGAATAGGTGAGGTGTCTACCATGGAAATATAGCGAAGAATCGGGAATGAAGATTCACGATGACATGAATTAGAGAAGAATCTAACAACGACAAATTCTTGAAGAAGGATGCGCATATTAATTTTCATTTTGAAATGGATGGTAATCTCCGAAGATAATGGTTCGAATTATTATATTATTTAAATTAAAAAGACTCATTCGCCCTAATGGCATGAAAATATTGATATTCGAATACTCCTCCTTTTGTCTGGAAGTTTAATTTTTCCACCACTTTTGAAATTAGACAACTATCTCTTTAACTTTTAGAATGCCATATATTTTTTGTTAAATCTAAGGTTAATTATAGAACGCTGTATTTAAAAAAGTAGTCTTCAAACAATTTTAAAAAGTCATCAACATCATAATAATAATAATAATAATAATAATAATAATAATAATAGGGGCTGGACTTCATGAAAAGAGAAAAAATACCTTTTGTATTTTATTTCCGAGTAGGTAGGCTGACTTGTTTTTTAAGCTTGCAGCATGGCAATCACTTAATTCATCAGCCACGCCAAAGTGTATAATCACGGTAAACAAGTGCCTGCCTACTTTGGAGATGATGTTACGATTTACGTTTATTCACTAATGAAAATATTCAGGAATTTTATCATGAATGTTTGCAAAAATTTAATCATGAATATCTTTGAAAATTTGATCATGAACATTTTTAAGAATCTCATCATGAATATTTTCAAGAATCTCATCATGAATATTTTCAAGAATTTAATCATGAAAATTTAGAAAAATCAACCATGATAACTAAGAAAACATCTATCATGAATATTTAGAAAAACCCATCTTGAATATTTGAAAAAAATTCTTCATGAATATATAGAGAAAAAATGCATCATGAATACTTGAATATTTTCAAATTATAACGAATGGTTTTATAGATGTTAAGCCTAAAAGTGTCTGACCTTTCCTAGAAGTCCTTAAGATTTAAATTGAAATCCCCGATGTCTTAGATTAGTGGTGTCTTTGAAATTTGAGTAACAAATGATATATAGGGCATTGTAAAACATGGGTTTCATTTATTGGTCTTCCAGTACTAATTTCTGTATTGGTATACTTACGACGGTTTATTTACTTATGCAAAAAACGCGATTCAGGATTGATTAACGTATAAACAGCTGGTAGTGTGTTCAATACCTGTTCAATACCTCGATTTACTTTTTAGAACTGAAAAATAGCTTTTAGGTTTTACCGATTCACATCGGTATACGGACTAAACACTTCCAAGACAAAGAACCCCAGGAATAATCTCCCATTACTGAAATTGTACAAAATCCCATATCCCGAGACAAAATCCCCGGTTGTTAACCTATACGTGAAAAGTGAAAAATCCCCGATAATTATCCCAATCACAGAAAAAAATACAATATCAATATAATCCGAAACACTTCAGCAATCCGGTCGTGCAATAGATCAGGCGTTGGACTATTTCTAATTAATTCGTTGACTTTCATTCACTTCAATGGAAAAAATAAGTTCAACCACTGAAAGAACACTTGTGGGAGTTTTAGAATTACTCATACCATTCACGGAGTCTCAGGAAACTCTTTGCCAAATTTCAACCTTATGTTTTGGATAAAGAATGCGCTCGAGGAAATTTGTTTTCACGCTATAGGATAGGCAACTCCCCTATCTCCGACAGCAGCTTATTCTGTATATACTCTTTTGCAGCTTCGGTTGTTAGCACGCTCAAAGCTAGGTCTCTGTGTTATGTAGCTTTGTGCGTGCTGACAAGAGACGAAGAAAAAAAAGGATTATAGATATCCGCGAGATTTTTATCTCGGACCTGTAGGCTTTAGTTTCAAATACGTGCACAGTCGTATGTAATCAATTGGTGGGTCCTTCAAACATTATCAAGGAACGTTGTGCTATTAAAAATAGCGAAAATTATTTCTTGAGATTCCCAAAAGATTTAGAAACGTAATAAAGATTTATAATACAACTCTAACATCCTTCTGTAATAGTCTAAATTAGTATTACTTGAAATTTTGAAAGTCAATGGCTCGACTATGAAGTCGACACTCGACAGTCGAGGCACTTCAACCTTTTTCGAAGCCTACTAGAATTTCCGCCCATACATTTGAGCTAAAACTCGCGGATATTTTAAATCCAGAGAATCATTATTTTCTTCGTCTCTTGTCATCACGCACAAAGCTACGTTACATAGAGACCCAACTATGTGCGGGCTGACAACCCAAGCTGAATCATATTATACAGAATAAGCTGTCGTCAGAAATAGGGGAGTTGCCTATCCTGTAGCGTGAAAACAAATTTCCTCACGCGAATTCTTTATCCATGCTCCTATGGTACCCGGAAGTAGGATTAAAACCCTTGGAAGGAAAAACAGAGTGAGATCCGCCTTTTTACATAAATAGAAATTGATTTTTAACATTTTTAGCGGTAGAACTATGGTAAACATTATATTTTACAATATTATTACAATATTTACATAGAAATATACGAAAAGGTTTCCTCTAAAATAGCAATAATAGCGCTTATTAATAATTATAATATTTCAAAAATGCTAAAAGCATTTAATTGTATGACCAACACCTTTTTTCAAACACCTCAAGAAATATAGCGGGTACTGAGTCGGGGAAATCCTTAAATATTACCACGCGTACTTTTAAATCCCGCCAAGCATTTTGAACCGCTTGTAACAAGCTAGCACCATTAATGACGTTGACATGGTTCATACTTTGTGCTATTTCCGCCCTAAGGCTCTGAATTCGGTTCATTATTTGATATCACAGCTTTTTGAAGACCATTTCATCACCTAATATTGAAATTATGAAAGGCAACATATAAATTCTATTATTTGAGTTGTAAAAAAATGGCATTCATTAACTTCCGTTTTAAGACTTTTACCCTACTAAACCGCATTGAGCCTTTCGAGTGCTTGAGTGCTCAGTCTTGACGTGAGTATTGGAGTCAAAATGGTAGTGCATGAAGGTAAATTTGCCGTTGAGAAACCTTTCCAAAACGCTAGGAGTTGGACATAAAAATGCAGTGTTTTGTTCTTCGATTTGAACCAAACACACAAGAATTCACCGCCGAGACGAACCGCTGGTGGAAAAATGCCCGCTGTGTTGCACCGTGGCGTTATAAAGATCATTAAAGAGCGTCTAAAAAACACTAAATAGTAATGGGCATAAATTGGTGCACATCCATCCTCTAAAAAATTACTTGCCCATCGTGTCCGACGACGAAACGTTTATCATCCGTAAAGACTACACATTCTCACTGCTCGAGTGTCTAATTTAGATACACTGTTCCAAATTGAAGCCTCTTCAGACTTTTAGTGAAGAGAAACTTCACGTTTCGTAAGTGCCTCGCGAAGCGTTCAAAAAGACCCTGTCTCGCCAAAGTTCATCTTCCAGTTTTATCACCATTCAATGCCTAGTAGAGCTTGGGAGGTTTACGAAAACCAGGGATATTGGTCACATTATTCGACCGATAACTTCGCATTTACATCATGTAAAAACTTTAATTTGTTTTGTGTATTTTTTAGAGTAGGTTTAGATCTATTATTAGATTTGAAATTTTTTTTCTTAAAATCTTGTAATATAAATATCGTAATAATTACATGTAACTGGTATTTATTGGTTTTAGTGGAAAGGTGTCCACACAAGTAAATACTGAAATGATAACTGGCGATGTCAACTGTTTTTTCATTGATCAAGTTTTAGTAAAAAAGCATTAAATATGATCGTATAGTTCTTTTAAAATTCATTACACAAGTTGTCCTGTGATCTTATTTAAAACCTAATTACTTCCAATAACTGAAATGGCGACATTGAACTGCACGCAAACCTCTATCGCGTTTTTAGCAAAAGTAAATAAACCGTCAAAACTATACTACAACCGGAAACAATACTCGAAAACCAACAAATCAAACCCGTGTCCTAAAGTGTTCTCTAAACCATTTATTACTCAAACTTGAAAGACACCACTAATCTAAGACAACAAGTTTAATTTTAAACACGAAATTTTAATTTAAATCACATGGACGCCTACGTAAACCTCAGAAACTTGTATGCTTAACATCTATAGTTACAATTTGACTGATAATCTACTCCGAGTCCAAACAGCTTTACCTAGAGGTATGAAATTTTTTCAGGGACGGTACTCAAAGGCAGTAGGCGGGCTCTTAGATTTTTTTCAATTCCTCATCATCTTGAAAAATGGCGGCGTCTACGTGTTTCAACCGAATCTATAACATTTAAAACACTGGTCCCCATTTTCCGTAAGACTCACTTCATGTCTTTTGAAGCCCGATTTGCCACCTTCGTTAAAAATGGCGGCCTGAAATGTAATGATATATCTCGATGGGCAACGCCGGTTGTTTTTTTTGCTACTCTGTAAATCCTAAAGATTGAAGATGGATTTTTTATTCTAAATATTCAAGTTGGAATTCTCCTAAATATTCAAGTTGGAATTCTCCTAAATATTCAAGATGAATTCTTTTCTAAATATTCATGATATAATTTCAGTAAAACTTCATCTGCGAAAAAATACATAAGTTTTCTCAAACTTTCGAAAAAAGGTTGCCATTCACCGTAGAACCAATGTATTTCGCTTATATTAGGGGAAAACATGGCTTCCCTATTCTCTAATATTTTTAAAACTAATTGAGTTTTCCCGCTTTGAGACGGGCCTGCTATCATCATACTAAAAGGATGGTAGAACGGATACATGACCTTACCCTTTGACTTTCAACGAACGAATGAGATAAAGATTGTAAAGTGTTTGTGTATATATATATAGATATATATATGTCGAATATGACTAATTGACAATATTGATCAAAAAATTTTGACTAGACTTTATATAATGACTAAATACATGCTGACTAGATAAATATATAAATAAATAAATATCACCGGGACTGACTAGATAAATAAATAAATAAATAAATAAATAAATAAATAAATAAAAAAGAAGAGACCCCTCACAAAAATAGATACTGTCGAATGTGCTCAAACTCGGTAACCGTAAGGTAGCGTGCGGAAATCTTCAATTAACCTAACCTTATCCACCACAGTTCTATAAACCTTGGACTGGTCGACACTTATAACAGTGTGATCAGCCTTTCGGCGTATTTGCTTGGGGATTGGTACTTGGATTGGTTCCGCTGGCGGTTCGTAAATGCCTATAAGCCCCATTAACCTATCCATGTTAACCAAATCTTTGGTGGTATGGTTAAGTCGGAACCCCTTAACCTTCATCTCGACGGCTGTCGATCCAGTATCAGGGTTCACAACTCGGTATGCGTAGTTCTTACATCCACCACTCGCATATTCTTCGATGTAGGCCTGGGGTCCGTACTTTTCAAGCTCATTGGTCATTTCACCGAGGAAATTCCCAGTTTCGATTTCGACGCCCCCTGGTGTGTAAACGTACAGTATCGAATCAGTGTCTCTATATATAAAAGACTCACCCAAGCGCTCTAAGTAGGAATAAAGCTTAATCCTAGCCATGGCAGTGGTGTACGCTGCGATCGGAACACTGACATTTTTATTAATTGGGTCAATCTCAATGATATAACACCACTTAGCAACGCAAATGTCGTCGCTAACTGGTATCAACGTCTTGACCTCAATTGCTGGGTCATAGAACAAGTTAAAGAACTTCTGTGGATCATCGAAGACTTCTACCTTGTCAAGGCGAGTCCTCTCACCAAATTTGCCCCAAAACGAATTCAAACACAGTTTGGCGATGGTACGCTTGCCAGCATTGTTCTCGATACAGTTAGGATCAAGTTTTACCCCTTCCTTTTCGTAGTACTCGGCTACGTATTGATCTTTCTGCGCTTGGGTTACTACGTCAGAAGGCCAACCGCTACTTTCCTGTTTTAGCTTCAGAAAGCAGTTGACGTAATTGTTAAAAAGCCCGCCTGATTTAGTTAAGGGGTCGTACTGAGATATTTTGTACGACCAGGCTTCGTGAATTTTAACAACCACGTAACCCTTTCTAACCGCTAAATGGACTTCGTCCGCCACAAACGTCCCCATAATAACTCTTTCCTGGTCGGAATGTGTGCAATCCCCCTGATATTTGTTTTCAGCGCACAGCTGACACAGGGCAAAGCACAATTTCCCCCCGATCTTTTGGGGTAAAACTGGGTGGAAGAGGTTACGAGGGGGGAGGATATCCAGTTTAATAAAACCTTCAATCTCGTTAATGGGTGGGAAGTTGTCTGTCAAGATCGTAGGGTGGCCGTATGGTAGTTTACCGTATTTGTTATACCATGGATACAGACTAGTGACGTCGACATGTCGAATCTCCTCTCCCGGCTTAACCCTGTGGTGAAGACACAGAGCGGAAGTACGTCCCCCGAAAAATGCGTTACGGGGATTAAGTGGTTCCCACGCATCGATGGAAGATAGAAAGGTGTTAATTTCGGGCTTTTGCTCCCTCAATTTGTGGAATACACATTCCCACATTTCGACTACCTTATACCCCAACTCCCTAAGCCTCTTATTACAGTTCAAAGTATCAGAATAGCGGGACTGCAAAGTTTGGGTGATATCACCATGCAAAACCAGGTCTCTGTTTACCGGGAAACAGGTTCTACACCCGTGCCAAAAACAACCTTGGAATTGGTAGACGACCTTTTGATCTGCGCCACGATCGTCTACTAGAAGCCCATCGACTTTAATGTTCAAAATTTTAGGTTCAGAACCGTTAAAAGCCGACTTAATAATGACCCCGCGCTTATGGGCTTCCCACCTCAACCACTCGATGGCTACTTTCGATTGAGGGTCTTTCATTCTATAGCCGTGAGGTGGAACAATTCCAATTGAATTTGGTGCTAGGTGGTCCTTCCTGAAAACGGCGTTGCATAGCCCGGCAATTGTCACAGCAGTGTTAAAAGGGTTAACGTCCGCAATCTTCTCAAAAATCTCCCTGTACTTTAAGCACCCTTCTCTTAAAATCCTGACGTCCAAACGGCAATAATGGATCAATTCTTCAACAAAGTTGAAACCTTTTTTTGGCTTCAACTTGTTCGTTGTACCAAGAAATTAAAACCGAACGTTGTTTTTCGGTTAGCCTGTCTGGCGCGTAAGATTCTAAAAGAGGCATGCTTTACCCCAAGACACAATTTGTACGCGTAGGATCTTTTGGATCAAACACGTGTTCGGGAACAAAGTTGAAGAGCAAGTGCGGGAAATGTCCCTTATTTAAGCTAGGGTCTAAGCCAAAAGTGGATACATAGCTAGATAAGGGGGAAGGAATGAAATTTAAACTATCTATAAATGTCAAATTCTCATATCGAATTTGCATAATCTTCGTTCCCGTCATTATCACTTGAGGGCTCCATGCTTTGATGGCTAACATGGCTTTGTACAGAAATTGTAAATCATAGCCCTTCGCATTATGGGCGATGACAGTTATTTTGGGAGAATTGTGGAATTCTTGAAGATAATTCAAAAAATCCAGAACAGGATCATTACCGAGAAACATCCGTTCTCGAGGGCCGCAGGTGGCGCAATTAAATTGATCAGATTTCTCGAGAATGCATTGATCACAGATTTTTTGAGAAATACATAAGATAGGAGTGTGTAGGAAAGCATTGGGGTTTGAAGGGTCTGGGGTATTTTGAACAGATTCGAGATCATAAAAGATAGTAACCGAAGGATTGGTCTTAGCTTTTTTAGACGCAGGGTGGGCTTTAGAGTCGGTAACCTGCATGAAACCATAGTGGGGGTGTGGGTTGAATTTAGTACAGATGACGCAATAAACTTCCCCGCAGTTGTGAGGTGACTTGCGTTTCCCCATATCTATTGTTTTCGCGCAATGGAGGCATTTAAAAACCCTTTGGCATACGGATAAAGTTTTGCTTCCACTAGCCGTATGGGCGTCAAAGCATTCTTGCCCCCTAAAGTCGCGATGGCAGGTCCCGCATCTAATTTCTCCCCCCTCACATTCGTCGACCCTTTGATAGGAGTAGCAATACTTATTGCAAGCGTGGGTGAAGTCTAAATGATTATATCCCACAAGGCACCTCTCGCAGAAAAAATTAAAATGGAAGAGAGGTCTAGGTTTGGTTATGACGTCAAAATGATTTTCATAGTTAAAAAGGTATAGCCGCGGCTTTGGATTACCATCGGTACCGGGAATAAAATCGGGTTCGCCGAAAATACGGTAGGGGACGTTTGCTCTAACCGTAAAAACGATTATTTGGTAATCAACCAAGTATGATTGAAATCTAGGTAGAGCACCCGCCCCCGCGCATTCGTCCAATGGTATTTCCGCCGCCTTGGCTAATTCCTCCGCCATCTTCCTAAGCCTCTCTCCTGCCTTTTTCCTAATATCGCGGCGTAGGGCTTTGCAATCCGCCTCGAGGCTTTGGTCAAGAGGGTGCATTGTATGATCCCTATGTATTTTAGCTAAAACTAAAGCATTTGGGAGACATAGCCGATCGTTGTTTTTGATTTGTATAATGCATTTCTTCTCCCTGGCAAAAGTCTCGAAACTACAAATTCCTAACCGTTTCGAACGGGGCAATCTCACGCGCTGTATGGTTACTCCTATAGGACCGAGAAAAAACTTGGACCCTCCTTCAGAATTATAGGCTTTATCAGCCACTACTTCTTGTATGAATCCAATATCTATTTGATCCCTTCTTCTAAAACTAAAGTCTGCGGTTTGAATGCCTGGATTATTAATGCTTGTCATCGAAATAGCAATCATGTCATCGGGTAAGCAATCGTCCAAAACGTATTCTAGGAAGTCGCTTACAGATTCGACGATGTTGTTGTCAAACTGTACTTCCATTTCCCATCCATCAAGATTAAAATTGGGGAAGGACACTACCCCGCTACAAAGTACGTTTACACCTGGTGGTGCAACTAGCGGAGATGGGGTGGAGGTGGAGGAGTAAGATGCCCTACCTGTCCTTCCCCTTGATCTATTGACTCATGTTGAGATGGAGATATGGGCTGAGTACAATAGCCGTCTAAGAAAGAAACATCGGCGTTTTGAAAGGCCTCTTCCAGAGGCGATAAAGGAGGAGGAGAGCTATTGTTAGCCCTAGGGTAATGTTAAACATAGACGGGGGTGTAGAATAGTTTGCCATAAACGTGTCATCGGCATTTAAAAAGGCTATTTCTAACGAGTCTGGAAAGTCGACTAAAAAAACTATCATCTTCAATGGGGAGTTCAATTTCTACATTAGAGTTGGCCATTGCGATAATTTAAAAATACAAATACCACAAAATACTAATAAGAAAATCTGAATAGGCTTAAATAACAATACTAAAACACAAAAATATACTAAAATACTAAAACAGTAAAGTACTTATAAAAACTAAATTGAAAGTACTTGTAAAAAATTGAAAATACTTATAAAAAATACTAAAGCACTTGTAAACACTAAGTTAAAATACTAAAACACTTGTAAAAAATTTAAAACACTAAGAGTGAAATACCAATACTAACAGTTAAAAATACTAAAACACTTGTAAAAAATTTAAAATACTAAGAGTGAAATACCAATACTAACAGTTAAAAATACTAAAGCACTAAGATATGAGCACGGAATAACTCACAAGTCTTGTTTGGGAGCAGAAGATTTCTTGGCTTGCATCGACAACGGTCAGAAGTAAACTGATGAGTAGCCTAGAGTGATCCGCCCTTTTATACTTTCGTGATACAATTAGAAAAAAAATAGATCCTCCTTAATGTCATAAACATGTCTTAACACGTTTGGGGTAGTCATAAACCACTCTAAATATAAATTCCATTGATAACCATACAACTGGTTCAACCACGCCCCCTTTTAAGGCCCTAAACCACCTGGTTTGGGGTCCAATTAAAGAATTGACAAAATAAATTCTTTTGTTCAAGTTCAGCCCTCTTTTATGGCCATAGAAGTCTTGTAATGCCCCAAAATGACAAAGGGAATAGATGCATTTGTTAAGGTTCCTCCCCCCCTTTCAAGGTCATAAACCAACTGGTGGGGTGTTTCAATTAAAGAAAAATAAATTCCAATGCATCTAAGGGGCCTGAGGTCATTCACCCCATCCCAAAAGCCATAAATCATTTTGAGGAACTCTCAACTGTAAATAGGAATGATTTGAATAATTTTAGTTAAAATTTATTTCAACGTTTTAAACATTTGAAATTTTTTTTTCAAATGACGCTTTTCGTGTTGATAAAATTAATGTATATGACTGTTTTCGTTTCGGTGGATTATTCAATTTCACATGTATTCCTATGGGATTTTAGAAATTTTAAATGACGCGTTTCGTGTGGGTATAATGCAATGTAAATGTTAAAAAACCTTTTACTTTTAACACGAAATGTGTTGAGAAAAGCTAAGTAACACCCTACACTATCACCACTGAAAAGGTTTTATCAAGGATGTAGTAGGTATAATTGCATTACAAAGAACAAATTAAGGAAAAAAATTATATTTATTTCGAGTTACATTTCAATTTTTTTGACTGGTTCTAAATCTTTTCATAATTTAAAAAACGTAATAAGGTATGGAATATATTACAACAATTGGATCTAACTTTCATGTCGCAAAAGTTCTTGAATAAACATTTCAATTATAGCTTTCTCGAGATTAACGCGTTAAATTCTTAGTACAATATCGTCATTCGGAGTAAGTGTTGTTGGTATGGGTTGGGTTGGCGAAATGACTTTTTCTTTCTCCTACTCTTCTTGAGGGACATCTCTGTACTTTCTGTTTGGTGGTATATCTTTAGTCAATGGGTTTTGGATGAATATAGGCATGTTATTAGTGGGTAGTTTTTGAAGTAATGGACAGTCTGCCTTGAATTTCTGATGCTCCTCGAAAACAATATGGTTAGGTTCCCATCCTCGTAGCGTTAAGTCACAAAAATGGCATTTAACAGCGTCCGTCCCCGAACTTAAATAGTAAAACCCATGACGGGCTAGTTCTGACGGTTTTACAAACGTACTCGCAAATGCACCAAACGTTTCTAGACGTGTAATTTCTCGATTCATCTTATCCTGGCGGTGTCTAACAATCTAATGAGGTCCGTACCAAATCAGACGCTATTTATATCCCAAATAAGGGGATGAAAGGTTAGATTGTAATGGATGCTGTTACTAAGCAGACGTTAATTCGCGAAGCTCTTTCAAAGCCAGGGAAAATAGTGGCCGTTACTTTCAACCTAGTAACTGTATTTTTAGTTGAATTTGCATTTTGGTATTTTAAAAATATTACTTTAATTTCGGGTAACGCAACAAAGACAGAACATGTTGAGACTTGTCAGGATAATGCCTTCGGGGCAAACACCTGGAAACAATTAAATGTTTCGTGGTAGGAAGAGTCACCAACTTACAAAGCAATAAATCCGAAAATAGATTCCATTCATAGCAATACAACTGATTCGACCATGCCCCTAAACCCATTAAGACACGTCTTTATAGTAAAAATATAAACGGATGGGGATAAATTCTTTTGTTCAAGTTCTGTCCCTTTTTATGGCCATAGACGCGTCTGACCATGGTTACGTATAAATAAAAAGCCGATGGAATGTCTAAACACGTTTGTGTGAGTCATAAATCACTCTAAATACAGATTCCATTGATAACAATACAAATGGTTTAGCTACGCCCCCTTTTAAGGTCCTAAACCAGCGGGTGGGTGGCCAATAAAGGGCAATAAAAGGTATGCAGCAGTCAATATACCCTCAGGCTAATTATCAACCCCGCACTCAAGAAAATCTAGCAATAAAGATCATTCAGTCCACAGCTTTTAGGCCGTAAAGACCTGTCGTAAAAATGCCCACCAAGATCAGAGATTACCGCGTGAACGCCCGTGTTAGACTAGGGGCTGAATGGTCTGCCGATTTCGGGGTTAATGGGTACGAGCCAAGCCTACTTTTGACAAAGAAGGATGGAACTATTCTCACCATCTCGGAAGACGTTTTGAAGGAATTTATGGAGGAGTGGACGGAGATATATTCAGCTATGGAAAGTGGCGACTGGGGTAATTATCGTTACTTGAACTTGAAAATAAAAGTAACCGTTATGGAGGGGAATATAGTATTCGAGGATGGCAACGTCCTCACTCTAACAAAGGCCGAGGCAGGGAAACTGAACGGGAAATTTAGTTTTATGAGATTTCACTTCAAGCTTCGAAATGATCAAGCCGAAGTTATTAAATCGTTGCCTACGTTAATCAAGGCCTGTGCGCGGTGGCTTCGAAGGGGGGGGGGGGACTTTTAAGAAACGCGACTTCTTATTTTCTCTCTATTTTAGCGCGAGATTTCATTGATAGCTGGACCGAAACGCGCGCGAAAATGAGTATTTAAAATTCTAAGCGCGTGAAAATGAACATTTCAAATTCCAAGCGCGAGAAAATGAACATTTCAAATTATCTAGGTCCAGCTATTAGCGCCTCAGGTCCAGCTATTAGCGCCTCAGGTCCAGCTATTAGCGCCTCAGGTCCAGCTATTAGCGCCTCAGGTCCAGCTAATAGCGCCTCAGGTGAGAGAATTTGGCAACTTAAATTGCCAAAATAAAAATAAAAATCGGCGCCGCGCACTGGCCTTGATTAACGTAGGCAACGATTAAATGCATGTACAGTCGTGTCCAAAAAAAACTTTCTCTCGCGCGACGGCTTGTTTAACAATTAGCTACACCAAAATTCGTTCTCACTGAGTACCCATTAAAAATGAATACGTATTAGGTTTAATAAAAACATAGGTCGTGAAAATAACAGAATTAATCTACTAAACGTAGGGTTATTCATACTGGAGGGGATTTGAAACACCGCATAAAGGGTTAGTGTCACTAAGAATGTTTAATATCAAATAAGACGTTAATGCCATGGAATCTCTAAACCGCTGTCACTGTATACTTTGAAGATTTATCGAACGTTTTCACCGGAGGTGCCAGACAATTTAATCCCTTAGTGGCTCCAAAAAGCCAATCTATTTATGGCATCAAGACCAAAGTCACATTGAAGGTTACAGAATGAAAGCCACTCAACACGTTTATTTTGTCATTATGGGCCCCATGACAGGCTTCAATTGTTTACATTCAGGCAACTATACTTCAACGCGAACCTTGTAGGGTATCAGGCCATAGAATGGGGGAACCATGGAATTTGTGGTTGATTTCATGGCACCTTCTTCCCCGAATGCTCCTTCTGTTTCGTTCGTGCATTGTGGCACTTAATGGGAGGGTGAAAGAGGAAAAACCAAGTCATTCGTTTCATCCATTCTTTTACTAATTATAAGACCTATATGCATAGTTAATCATTCAGGAAATATCTCCGAGCTATTATAAAGATCAAAATAGTTTCACTTTTCACTGTAAACGCAACGCCTCCAACCAAGCGAACAAAATACTCTATCATACTCTTTTGTCGCGCGTTACGTTTTTTTGACATCCCGCGCATTGTTTATCAACTCTCGCGTTATAATTGCTCTCGAAATAGCGCGTGCCACATGTGTTTGGTTCGCAGTAAGGCAGGGCGTGACAAGATATTATTGATGCGCAGCTATTTAACCATGAAATCTGAATCTACAACTTAGAATTTTGTAATAAGTCGGAGATATTTTCTGAACGGTTGACTATTTAGATTGGTCTTATAATTAATGGAAGATTCGATAAAAATGCACTTGATCTTCCTCTTTACCCTCCTGTTAACACCCTTGATCTGAAAGTTGGTGCGCTGGAAAGTTCAGAAGTATAACGAATTTGATTAGAATTTATGTCTTCACGATGACTAAGAAATTGGTGGCTCTATAATAATAGAGAGAGAGCACACCATATCTTGCAACGTCACGGGTCTCTATCTCTTACGTCGGTGTCATCCCCTCTACCGAGGGAGCACAGTACTCGCTCATGAAAACGCTCCACCAGTAGAGGGGTTGCACGACGGCGCTTGT